>JASSUY010032842.1:0-19572 GCA_032466535.1 Forpus xanthops
GCAGTTCTGGTGTCCTCAACATAAAAAGGACATGGAACTGTTGGAACAAGTCCAGAGGAGGCCATGAGGATGATCAGAGGCTGGAGCACCTCCTGTATGAAGATAGGATGAGAGGGTTCGGGCTGTTCAGCCTGGAGAAGAGAAGGCTGCGTGGAGACCTCAGAGCAGCCTTTCAGTATCTGAAGAGGGCCTATAGGGATGCTGGGGAGGGACTCTTCATTAGGGACTCTAGTGACAGGACAAGGGGTAAGGGGTTCAAACTTAAACAGAGGAAGTTTAGATTGGATATAAGGAAGAAATTCTTTACTGTAAGAGTGGTGAGGCACTGGAATGGGTTGACCAGGGAAGTTGTGAATGCTCCATCACTGGCAGTGTTCAAGGCCTGGTTGGACAGAGCCTTGGGTGCCATGGTTTAGTGTGAGGTGTCCCTGTCCATGGCAGGGGGCTGGAACTGGAGGATCTTAAGGTCCTTTCCAACCCTGACTGTTCTATGATTTTGTATCTTTTATATTTTCTTCTTGAATGATAGGAGATGACTCAGCCTGTGTCATATGACAGCACAGCTGGGATTGCATCCTGGGCTCCTGCTCCAGCCTCCTCAATGGTTTCAGGTTGAGAGCCAGCCTTTGGTTCTCAGCTCTCTTCTCTACCCAGGTATCCCACAAAGCCTTCCCTGCATCCATCATGTTACGTGGGTGATCCAGATGCTCCAGGATCCTCACATCTTCTCAGTCCAAGCTTTTTGGGCAGTGTGGGATAAGCACAGGTTTGAACCGTGTTGTGCCCTGAGATTACATTACAGCCTGGATCCCTGCAGGTGGGATGATGTCCCCATTGTCATCACCTGCTTGGGATGAAAAGAATGCTGTCTTCCTGCCGGCCTTGTCCCTGCATGTCCCATTGCAGGGCTGGGAATCCCCCCCTGGCCATAGGGACTGGCAGGGCCCTGGCTGGGGATGTCCCCTGGCGGGGATGCCCCAGGTAGCTCTGTCCTCACTGGAGGCTGCTCTGGCCTGAGCCTGCAGATCCCTGGCAGCTCCTCACCCTGCCTGCGACCTGGGAGGCTTTTCTGCAGCGCTCTCCAGGAAATGCCATTGGAATGACTTCCACTGCAGCTTCCTGCCCGGCCCGCAGCAGCATTCCTGCTGCTGGAGTGAGACCCACGCAGAGGCAGTTTCAGAGCTGCGCTCTTCACCCTGCTCGCTCAGTTCTCCTTCGCTGGGGCCCTGCCCTGGTTTTCCTCGCTGCCTCTGGGTGTGCTGCAGTTTGATTGCGTTCCTTAGATCTGTGATTAGAGCAAGGGCCTGCAAAGCAAAGCCCCAGAGTCCATCCGAGGCTCCGAGCAGCCCACTTAACCCCGTGCTCTTCCAGCAGAAGGGATTGTGTTTCCTTCCCTCCCAGGGGAGCCACTGGGAACTGGGATTTGTAAAGCACTCCGAGGTTCTTTAATCCGGAGGATGGAGTGTCATGTAAAAAAAGACCTGTGAAATAATTAACAGAGTGTTTGGTGCTGCTCTGTGTTCACAGCTGCTCCTGGTGATGTCAGTCTTCCCCATCACCCTGCTCCTCTCTGAAGCAGGATCTGGATCCCCTACCCGCTGCCTGCGCTCTCTCCTGATTCAGAAGCAGTTGGGTGTCCCACCACAACACAAGCAGAGGGAGCAACATGCTCTTTTCCCCTGTGGAAGTTGCAGCTTGCTGTAGGTTTTTGGGGTGCTGCACCTGACGGAGCTCCTGTGTAATCTGTGATGTGGTTTTACCCCAGGAGCAGTGATAGGCAGCCCGGGTGCAGGCTGAGCGATGCTCCAAGGCCTTTGCTGGAGCTCCTCTCCTTTGTTGTGTACCCAGCTGCTGGCAGCTGAGCACACGGTCCCATCTCGACGTTAAAGGGAGCATTTCTCTAGCAGCTCTTTCCCCACTAGCTGTAGTGCTGGAGGATTCCCAGGAGGAGCTGGGGGAAGGGAAGGGATGGATATCAGTTGTGGAAGTGTTGCAGACCTGCTGAACCGCGAGGTGAGGGATTAGCAATGGAGCAAGAAGGGGCTGGAGGAGCTGCTCCCTCCCCACCAGTGACTCTGATAGCAGAGGGGCTTTGATCTGCTGCGGGCAAATTCATGGGTGAAGGAATGCTCTGCTCTGGGATGGCTCTGCCTTGGGGTGGCAGGAAGCAGCCACACTCCTCCTCCACACTCCTAGAGGTTACCCTGGAACACTATTGTTCTGAGCAACTAAAGATTAACATGGATAATGAAAGACATGAAAGGGCAGCGGCTCCCTCAGTGCCAGGGCACTCCTTGGTTCACTGCCGTGGCCTTGGACAGGGAAACTGTTCCTCCTCCCTGCTGCTCACCTGAAGGATGCGCAGAGGGGTGTTTGGCACAGAGTCTCTCCGCAGTCCCGCTCCCAGTCATCCTTGGGATGCTAAGGGATTGAATCAGGGGATGTGCTTTGTGCTTCCCCACCATGCACCATGGAGAGGACACTGGGGCTTTGCTGGTCGCACTGCGCTGTGGCTGGGGACAAGGGTGACTCTTGGCCACAGCAGCAACCGGGCCCAGCGGGGTGAGAGTGCGGAGCCGTTGGCAGATGGCTGCAGATGGGTTCACCGGGGTGCAGGTGTGGCTTTGGGAAGCTGCCTTCTAAGAGAGACATCAGTTTTGAACCCAGGAGGCTCAGGGGGCTGAGCAGCGGCTCTGCGCGCTGGGGAGCTGTGACCTACTTGTGCTCTGGAAACGCTTTAGTTCTTTAGATTTGGGTATTTTACTTATTTTCTCCTCGTGTTTAATTTAGTTACCAGAAAAGGAGGATCCGAGGGCTGAGCAGTGCTGGGAAGGAGGGCCATGCCTGCGGCCAGGAACGCCTGCCGCACTCCTGTGGGCAGGAAGCATCTCTCCAGCCGCCCGTGTCTTCCCTTGGACACGTGCTCACGTGTACCAGCCCAGTGCTGTCTCTCAGGATCTCTTTAATGGGAAACCCAGTGCACTCATTGCTGCTGCTGCCTCCAGGGTAGCGAGGGAGGGAGGAGCGGGATTGAGAGCTTTAACCAGAGAGGCCCAGGGGACTGTTTGAACACTGTGCTGTAACTGCTCTGCCTTCCCTCTGCTACTGCGAGCAGGATGAGCACAGTGTTGCAGGAGTCTTTGGGATGGTTATTCTCTCAGCCAACACTTGCGTTCACACAGCGAGCCCAAGGCAGGGTAATAGGCTGTATCTGCAAAGGGGAAGTTCAGGGGTCTGTGTCTCCCCTGGGGAGAGCTGCTTGAATTTATTGCATTATCCTCCTTCCTGCTCAAGCTTATGTTTGAGCTGTGTCTGCAGACGTAGTTCTGACTTAAGTACATCCAATTAGTAGCTGGCTTCTGGCAGCAGCATCCTGCTAGGGGACATGAGCCTTAGAGATGAGGAGCATCCAGTGGGAGCAGGGCTCAGCCGTTCTGTGCCTGATCTGGGAAGGACCTATAGCTCTCCAGTCCTGAGCTCGGGGAAAGCGAGGCAAGAGCAAAGAGCAGGCAGGTTCTCCCTGTCCCAGTGCCAGCCGGCTGCTCAGGGCTGAAACCAAGCCCTCCAAAGCATCACGGCCTGGCAGCAGACAGGGCTTGGAGCAGGAGCTGCTCATAGGTGTGAGAGCGGTGATGGGCAGAGCCATGCAGGGACCCGCTGGGGGCAGGACTGTGCCCGATGGGAGGGAGCTGCTGGAGGTGCTGCTTCCTGAATGAGCATGGAAGGGTTTTCCTTCTGCAGGAGGGCAAAGGGCTCTTCAGGAAGCTCAGAGAAGAGACCTGGGCTGGCACAGCTTTGGTTTGGGTTGAGTGCAGCTGATGCCACGCTCAGGTGGAGCAGCACAGCTGTGTGCATCACTTCGTTAGTTCTCCACACAATACAGTGCCATCTGCACCTCAGTCTGGTTCAGGCCATCACTGGGGCTGAGGAAGGCTGGGGACAGCACGAGCGTTGTGCAGGGCTGTGGCAATATGGGACATTGCTCTGTGTTTGGGCTGGGTGTGTGTGTGTGTGGCCCTGGGTAGTGTCTGGGTGACACATGACTTATGTATGGAGAAAATGAGCTCTTGCTACCTGTAAAACAGCCATAATAGTGTTGCAAGTGCTTCCATCCTGTAATGACATGGCTCACCAGTGTGTTAAACTTGCTGGAGAGCTAATACCTTTTATTAGAGCAACTGACCTCATTTAGAAGCTTCCAGTGCACCAGCCAGTGATTGTTGCATGCAACAACACGTATGGAGGAGCCCAGGGCAGAGCACAAAGTCTTCTCGTGCTGCATCCCTCTTTCCAGACTTTGCTGCATCAGCTGCTGCCTCCACTGCTTCCTGCCCTCCAGCCAGCTAGGAGTTTGCTAAAAGGGACTTGGTGGCTTGAATCATTAGAGGTTTCATGTGGACTAACAGGAAGTGAAAACAGAATGAGGACATCTTCGTCCTCTTCCTGCACCTCCACCCTTTCCCCTTTTTCATTCAAGTGGCATGGAAGAATTACAGCAGCCTTGTGAGGTGCTGGGGCTGAAGTGGGAAGTGGAGAAGCTGCTCCAGGGTGTATGAGAATGAGTGGGAGAGCCAGGTGGGACCCGTCTCCTCTGGGGCCTGTCTCTGTACACTGCCTCGCTCCTTCAGGCTCTGGTAATGGTGCTGTTCCCCACAGGGTGGGTTTGGGTCAGGCTCATGGCCCTGTTAAGGACCAGGAAGCACTGTTTGCATCACAGCTCAGCCCCTGCCTGGAAGGGAAGGTGGCTCCGCTGTGGCCACGCAGGAGCACATCACGTCCCCTCGGCGCAGGTTTCCCCATGGTTACACAAGGGCAGATTGCACAGGAGCTGCTGACGTCCGGGAGCAGCGATGACAAGGTGAAAATTGAGCTCTGTTCTCGGGTGCAGGGACCCTGCTGAGGTGCCTGTGCCCCGTGCAGTGAGCAGATAACCATGAAATGAAAGGCCGAGTCCTCCCCTGCCTCCCCAGCGCGTCCCTCGCACAAAGGCTCTGCTGCTGGGCTCAGACACCATCTGTCCGGTGGGGAGCAGCATCAGAGAGACCGTCTTTCCTGGGACTATTCCACTTAATGCCCTTTGGAAATCAATCCCATTCCCAGCAGGTGCTAATCTCTTGAGTGGATCCGGCTCAGCCAATGTGTTCTTTGTCCCGCAGCCGCGCCGCTGCCGAGCGTGCTCAATCCCGGTGCTTCTGCACCTTTGGGAGCCCTCAGCCCCATTAGTTCTGGGAGAAACACTGATGAAAGATGGATGCAAGTGGATTAGTCACTGGCACCAGCTCCGGCTGGAGCACACATGAATGTTTCAGGAGGTTTCTGGAAGGGAGAGCGCAATTCCCGGCTCTTCGTGTCGTGCTGTGCACAGCATCTCCCAGGGCAAGGATGGGGGTTAGAGCTGTCACTCTCACCCCTTTCATGTGCTTGGGAAACGCTGGAATCGTGCTGAATGGTGCTGGGTTAGTGCAGGTTCCCTGGAGCCGGTGATGGAACCAGTTTGACAGGAGCTGCTGCAGCGAGGATTAGGGCTGGAATGTGTGAGTGAGGGGTTGGTTCTGCTTGGAGAAGAGCTGGCTCTGGCCCTCACCAGGCAGAAACCCCGCAGGTTTGTTGGGCTGAGGCCCCCAGGACAGCCTCCATCCCTGATGGTGAGGGGCTTGGCCAGGCTGGAGGAGAGCAAGGCAGGGATGTGCTTACTCTGTTAACCCTTTTGAGTTTATGGCTGCATCCCTCAGCACTGCCAGCTCCACTCAATGCAGAGCCCCGGAGCTTGGGCTGGGGCAGCATCCCAGCATCCGCAGCACCTAACGCTGTTCCCAGGGCAGGAGATGCAGGAGATGCAGCAGGCGGGTGGCATTCCCTGCCATTGTCATGGAGATCAGCAGCTGCTTCCCTGGAGGTCATCATTTGCATAACAGTTAGAGCTGGGTCTCTGGAGCATTTGCACCTGCACTGTGCTGTCTCCGGAGCCCCTTCATATCCCCACGTGCCCAGAGCCTCTTTTCCTCCCCATTCTGAGCCCGCCCAGGGTTCTGGTGGGCACTGAGGTGGGGATCTGGAGAAGCTCTGAGGCCCCTGCCTGGGATGGCAGGTTTCCATAGGCATGCTCCCAATGCTGCAGGCAGTGCTGCATGATGGTGCGGGCACTCTCCTGTCCTCCCTTCAGTCCTGGGCTTCAGACAGGGCCTGGGGGTGATGGGGACACGCATGGGTGCAGTGTCAGGGTGGAGGGAGGACCTCCAGGATGTCCCTTCCACTTCCATAGCACAAAGGGACCCGTTGAGCTGTGCTTACAGGATCCTAATAGCGACCTTTGGAAATGCTTTTGTTTCCTCTCTTTCCTGAAGGATCTCAGCTGCCTTTCCCCCCTGTTGTAGCTCCAGGTTCACATATGCCGGTCCCATGCAGAGTTGGCAGCCTGAAGGGGCTCAGGGAGCAGGCTGCTTGATGCAGGGCTTTGTGTGTTCTGTGCTGAGCTCCCGCCTTGCTTTTTCCACGCTTGGGGCACTGCTCAGCACAGAACTGTTCCCAGCATCTCATTAACAAATGTCTGGTCATGCAGATGACTGCTCCTGGCTGGCAAGCGGTGCTGCCCCTCAGCAGTAACACAGCTGTAGTTACAGCAAAGGTAGAACAGCAACAGCCTTGTTTTCCAGTGAAACACTGCCTCATGATGAGAGTGCTGGGTTGGGAGGCAGATGCTGTGGCTCATGCAGCTCTAGGGTAAAGCACTTAACTTCCTGCACCTCTGTTGGTCCAGGTGGGAACAATCCTGATGGGAGGCTTTTGATAAAACACCTTGGGCTTCTTGGGTGGGAGAGGCTCCGGTGTGTGCTGAGCTGGTTCCTGTGAGTGCCTGTGTATGGGGAAGCTCTGTGCATGGGGGGGGGTCTGTAGCTCCTGGGGTCAGTCTCTGTGCCGAAGCTGAGTGCCATTGTGAATATCTTTACAAGGGCCTGTAGGGACAGGCCAAGGGGAATGGCTTTAACTGCCAGAGGGGAGGCTGAGATGAGCTCTTGAGCAGAAGCTCTTCCCTGTGAGGGTGCTGAGCGCTGGCACAGGGTGCCCACAGAAGCTGTGGCTGCCCCATCCCTGCAGTGCTCAAGGCCACGTTGGACACAGGGCCTTGGAGCACCCTGCTCCAGTGGAAGGTGTCCCTGCCCATGGCAGGGGTTGGGGCTGAAAGAGCTTTAAGGTCCCTTCCAACCCAAACCAGGCTGGGATTCTATGAACAGTCCCGGTAGAGCCCATATCTCCCCTCTCTGCTCTGCCCCTGGCTCGCGAGAGACTGGACAATGTTGTTCATTGCAACATCTGCTTCCTTCGTGGTTCAGTGTCACTGAATCCTCTTTCCCCAAGTGTTGGTGCTTATCTTGAAGGAGGAACCTGCTCTGCTCGCCCTTAATGGGATCCAGCAACTGTTCCCCCTCCACTCAGCTGAGGAAACTCTTGGGCAGTGCTGGTGAATGAACCCAGCTGAACCTCGGGGGGGGGGGCACCCGCAGGAGGCTGAAACTTTGGGTTTCCCTTCCCCTTTCCAGGCCAGGATGTGAGCTGTGGCTCAGCTGTGCCTCGTGCTTGTGAGAGCACTCTGGGTCAGCGCTCTCCTCTATACCGCGGTGCTGTCACTGTGCACTGCTTCAGGAGCTGCTGCATCCCCCCGGTGCTGGGCTGTATTCTGGGGCACTGCAGGTGTCTGGAGAGCCTTTGGCACTGCAGAACCTCCCTGCCCTGCTCTGCAGGGCCATGGGCACTGCTGGAGTCTGATCCCCAGGTTCTCTGTCCCTGCAAGCAGCAGAAGGGTCTGCAGGGACCCCCTTCCCCAGTGAGCACTGGTTTAGGCTCCAGCAAGCAAACCCTTCCCCAGTGCTGAGGGGGGGAGGCAAAGCCAGGGGAAGCCTTTACGTAGACATCACACTGCTTCCTCATTGCCTGGCCCTGAGCATCCTCCTCTTGGACAGTGGGGAAGGGGATGTGACGGGTGTTGGGTGGTGGAACAGCCTGTCCTGTGCTGTCCTGTGCTGTGCTGTGCTGTCCTGTGCTGTGCTGTCCTGTGCTGTGCTGTCCTGTGCTGTGCTGTCCTGTCCTATCCTGTGCTGTCCTGTCCTGTCCTGTCCTCTCTGGGTGGAAAGGCCGACAGGCGCATGGGGTGGGCAGTTGGGACACTGACATGCTGTCACTGCTGTGCTGTTGGGACACTGCTGTGCTATTGCTACCACAGTCCTTGTGATCAACTCAGGAATTCCAAATATTTCCTCTCAGATAAAGGTGACTGAGGGAGGCCAGAAATATCCGGACGTGTCCAGGCAAGCCTGAGATCCCAGCACTGATCCCAGCACCGGGAGGACAGGATCGGTGCTGGGCATCCTGAGCTTCAGGTGCAGGGCCCAGGGCTGTGTGGGAACTGAGCAAGCTGCCGTTCCCTAACCTTCAGCCCGCTCCCAGGACGGAAGGGAGGACACTGCTGCTGCTTTCCCACTGCTCCTGCTCTGGGATCGCCATTCCCAAGGGTCACATCTGGGATTGCACTTGTGTCCTGGCTCCTGAGGGAGGGCACTGCTCCCTCCTCCGGGTCCCTGCAGCCTCAGCTGCATCCCAGCATCTGCTGCTCCCTTCCCGGGGGAAGGAGATTCGCATCCCCTCCCTGCCCCGCGGGCTCCGGCCCTGCTCTCCGCCTGTCGCACCCGATAGCTCCCCATGCACCCTCTGCATTTATCTCTTGCTCAGCAAACACTTCCTTTTCTGAGAAGCAAGGCCCCAAAACTCACTTCTTGGAAGTGCCTTTCCCCCCGCTCATGGCACACTCCATGGGAGGCAGCAGACGCTGCCAGCTGGCTCGGGGGGCCCTCTCCTGGTGCCTGCCCAGCACCGGGGTGTCCCTTCCATCCTCCTCTGCAGTCGGCCTGGGAACGTGCGGGGCTTCCAATGGGAATGATCTTAATGCATCCCTTGGAAAAGGGGCTCCTCCTGGGGACAGAGGAGGGCACAGCCTCCCCTATGTGCCTCCCTGGATAGCCCCTGTGTGTGAGCCACCCGCCTGCCTGCCCAAGGGTGCTGTGCAACACCTCGAAGGTGCTGGCAGGCTGGTGGGAAGAGAGCTCCTGCCACACAGTGTAGGTGGTGGGAGCCACGGGGATGGTTGTCATGTCCCCGGAGAGGACACGGGGTGAGCAGTGATGTGCCCTGGGGTGACTTAGCAGAGTCCCTGTGGTCCCAGCACCCTGCCCAATGTCTGCTGATACCTACACATGGTCAAGGGGGAGTCTTGGGATGCTGGAGGTGGTGCTTGGGGGGCAGAGGCGGTGCTGAGGTGCAGAGGCAGTTGTTCGGGTACCTCATCCCCTGTGGGCATTAGGCAGGAGGCCCGTGGCCAAGAAGACGGGCGCATCCTGCTCCTTTGAGCATCCATGTGTGTTGCACACTGCTGTGAAAGGGTGTGTGTGAACTTGATTGTGGTGAGGTGAGGAGGTAACCACACGCTGTGACCACGCTGGGGCTGTTTTGGAGGAGCCAAAGCCCTGGTACCATCAATCCATGAGTGATGGAGAGGCACCTGCCTGAAGAGAGTCTTGATCCCGAATGCGATCCAGGCACTGAACCCCTGCAGGTCCTGTGGCAGTGACTGCAGCTCTGTGTGGGCTGCGGGCAGGTATGGGAGGCAGTTTGCAGGCAGAGCAGGCAGGGATGCTGGAGCAGGCCGGGATGCTGGAGCAGGCAGGGATGCTGGAGTGCTGGAGCAGGCAGGGATGCTGGAGCAGGCAGGGATGCTGGCCCTGCTGCGGGTAAGCCGTGACACAAGCACAGCGTCAGCCCGGCTTATCTGTGCTTTCCCAGAGCTGCCGGGTTACTGGAACTGCTCTCACTTATCAGGGAACAGGGACCTTGCTGGGACCATGGGCTCGAGGTGCGACGATGGCAAGCTCCTGGTGATGCCATCCTGGGCCCGGAGCCTGCAGCTCAGGTCCAGCTCCTCCAGCCCCGGGGCTCCTGCGTGGGTCTGATAACCCTGGGAGCTGCTGGGGGTAAAGGTCCCTGCACAGAGACCCCTCCTTCCTGGGGACCTGAGCAGCCATTGACGTGGTGATCCGTGGGCCCTGGGTGAGCAGAGGGTGGCACCGTGCCGGGGGTGCCGCGTGGGCACAGGGGCAGATGTGCTCTCTGATGCTCTTCCCTGCCCTCCGTCTCCCCCAGTCCAGGCCATGCCACGTGTCCCAGTGCTGTCACCCTCCTCCCTCGCAGGGATGGGGCTGTGGCTCCATTCTGTGCTGTGCCTCTGTTGGGATCTGCCCGGCTCTTGCTGGTGCTGGAGGCGAGGGACTGGAGCCGGATGAGCCGGGCTGGAGTGGCTGCATTCCTGGCCAGGCCTCCTGCTTGGCCCGCTCTCCCCAAGGGGAAGGCAGCAGTTTGGCAACCCAGGGTCTGCCTTTGCCACAGGGCTTCCTGAGATCCAGGGTAACCTGTGATGGCCGGGATGCGGCAGTGCTGGTGGTGATGGGAGGCTCCGCTTTGGATGCAAGAAGGGATGAACCGTGTGGGCTCCTGCCCCATCCATGGCCACCAGCCCTGCTGTTGCTCCCTGTGCCTTGGCCATGGGATGAAGCCCAGCGTCCTCCTGCTGTAATGATTTCTATCACACTTTGATGCTAATATTAGAGAGCTCGCAGCACGTGATGCGTCATCTCCTGCCCTGCGTGCTGCTCTCCTTACGAATCCTTCCTGGCATCCCCTTCCCTCATGACTGATCCTGTGCTTCCCCGTCACCCTCTGTGCATGACTCAGAGCAGGGAAGCACACAGCATCCGTCACCTTCGGGACGTGGTCCTCTGCTCACCGCTTCTCTCTTCCCGCAGGAGCGCTTTGTGGACCTCTATGGGAACAATGCTGCTGCCGAGGTGAGGAAGGGCCAAGAGACCTTCAACAAATGGCTCCTGACCGGGGCCACGGTGGCCGGGGTGCTCCTGCTGGGATCCCTGCTGAGCCGCAAGTGAGGCAGCCCCACCGCACCCCCCACATCCACTACACTCCTCCCGAGCCCCACGGAGCCCCCCCTGCTCCTCTCTCATAGCCCCATCTCCTCATCCCTCCTGTTGTGTTTTAAAGGCGCTGAGGCCAAGGCAGCACTTCAGCCACCAGCTCCCACGCTGGGGGGAACCCAGGTGTGTGTGTGGGGGGCAGAAGGTGCCCCCCCCAGGCTCCTCCGGGTCACTTGGAAGAGAATAAACAGACTTATTTTTGCATGTGTGAGTGCGTGCGTGTGTGTAGATGTGTCACTCATATCAGGCTCCCCAGGCAGAGCGAGGGTCGAGGCTCCCTGCGCCCATCTCGGGCTGCCCACTGCGATGGAGCTCCCCTGCAGCATCCCAGGCCCATCCCTGCTTCCTGCAGGCAGGGCTCAGGGGAAGGAGAAGGAAGAGGCAGAGGTTGGAGGCAATGAGCTCTGCCCCCCACCTCGGCCCTGTTCTCCCCATCCAGGAGCTGAGCTCAGTGAGGGGACCCTCCTCTTCCTCCTCCCTCTGAATGTAAACTGCCATGGGGCTGCAAAGGAGGGAGGCAGGCGAAGGGCTTGAACCAGCCCCGGCCCTGGCCCAGGGGACCCGGGGCATGGAGGCACAGGAGGGGAAGCAGAGCCCTGGGAGCAGCCCCCCCATGGCCCAGCCCTGGGGGCAGTGAGGGTTGGCCCCGGCCCAGAGCCTCATTGGTCTGTCTGTGGGTCCCTGCTCCCCATAGCACAGGCAGACCCTGGCCCTGGTGTGGCTGTGATGGGTGCATGCAGCAGCTTCTGAGCTGACCGTAGCTTCCAGCCCCCCCCGGCCCTGCTCTGCTGTACAGACCCCGTAGGTTTTAACCCCTTTGTGAATACTCTTTAATGCTATTTTTGTTATCTCATCTGTCCCTATTTATGTGTGGGGCCGCTCTCCCTGCAGAGGCCTGGGGGGGGAGGTGGGGGGGTCCTGCCTGACCCCCAAGCTCGTGCTCCCGGTGCGGGATGCGCTCGGTGCAGGAGCGGATCCCACATGGGGCGTGCAGGGAGCAGCATTTGCCCATTGAACGCTTCGGTTTGCAGGTGGAGGTGGGTCCACAAATAAACTCTTTGTCAATGGAGCTGCGGCTGTGGTCTCTGCGAATGTGGGGCTCGAGGTGGATGGGGACAGGGGAGGGATGGGGCGGCCCAAGGAGGGGATGCGGTTGGGCTGAGGTGTGAGGCTCCATCCGGAGCAGAGCTCTGCTCTGCCCTTTGCACCGAGGCCGCGACCGAATGTGGGTCCTGGGGCCTCTGATGGCGGCGGGGGGGGCATCCGCAGTCATTGGGGTGAGGAGGGGAAAGCTTCCAAGGAAGCTGGAGGGGGCTTTGGGCAGGGGAAGTGGGGACGGGACAGGGAATGGCATTAACCTGCAGAGGGGAGATGGAGATGAGCTCCTGGGCAGAAGCTGTTCCCCGGAGGGTGCTGAGCGCTGGCACAGGGTGTCCAGAGGAGCTGTGGCTGCCCCATCCCTGCAGTGCTCAAGGTTGGACACAGGGCCTGGAGCTGCCCTATGGAAGGTTGGAGCTGGAGGAGCTTTAAGGCCCCTTCAACCCAAAGGTTCTATGGTGACCCCAACCTCAGCCCCACCGCCCCGGGATGCCCCAAGCGCAGGGCCCCCCCAGCGCCCCACTGCGGCTCCAGAGCTCCCGGTACCGCCGGGACACGGGCGCCACCCCGTGGTCACGGGGGGAAGCGGCCGCGGAGCCGCAGCGCTGCGGATGGGGGGAAGAGGACTTTAATCCTTCCGGAGGAACCCCCCCGGGAAGCGCGGGGAGGTTGGGGGGGGTCCCTCGGGCGGACCATGGCGCCACCGTGGCAGTGGGTCTCGATGGTGACGGCGATGGGGACACGAGGCATCCGGTCTCACTGCTCGTGCTGTAGGTCCGTGGTGATGAGCATGAAACCCTATGGGAAACAGGGGTGAGATGGGGACATGGGGGGCTTAGGGGGCAGCGGGGGGGGGGACGGGAAAAGCACCCACCTCCTGCAGCGAGAGTCGGGGGTTGAGCAGGCGGAGGCCGTGTGGGGTGGGCAGAGGGACACGGGCCTGGAGCCACTCTGTGGAGAGAGCAGAGCATGGGGGGGAGCTCTGGGGCAGCCGGAGGGGGACAGTGGGAAGAGGAGGGGACAGCACAGGGACATCGCTCACTGTTCACTCTGGGCACCCCGAAAAGCCTCAGCCCGAAGCTCAACAGCGTCTCCAACCTCTGCACCTGCGGGATGGGCAGTCCTGAGCCAGGCACCGGGCCCACTGCATCCCCAGGACCCCTGACTGCTCCCAGGGGATGCGGAGGACAAGGCACCCCTGTCCTGGCACTGTCCCCAGCACCACGGACACTCACCTCCACCGGACCCACATGCGATGTCACCTCCGTCACTTTGAGCCTGGAGGATGAGAGCAGCATGAGAGGCAGGGACAGGGATGGGGACTGTCCCCTGCCAGGGAAGGGACTGAGGACCCCGCTGGGTACCAGTGCCAGGGCAGCAGACAGAGGCAATACAGGACCCAGGGAGGAAAACAGCCAGAGGTGGGAATGTGAGGAGCTCCCGGGTACATCCATGGGGAGGCCAAACCCAGTGCTGCACTCTCACCCCTTCAGGCTCATGGTGGCCCCGAGTCTGTTCCCAGTGATGATTGGCTTCCCCGTCACATTGGCATCCTGCAGCAAGAGGTGGTGGAAAGATCAGAGCCAGCATCACCCAGCATCACCCAGCATCCCAGCATCACCCAGCATCACCCAGCATCACCCTGCATCACCCTGCATCACCCAGCATCACCCTGCATCACCCAGCATCACCCTGCATCACCCTGCATCACCCAGCATCACCCTGCATCACCCTGCATCACTCCATCTCCCTATGCCACCCAGCATCAGCCACTCACAACGTCCAGCAGGAAAGCGGGGACACGGGTGCCATTGGGGAGCAACACGAAGGCCTCAGCGGATCCAAAGAGGACCCCGTGCACAGCATCGGGGCGGCAGGAGAAGAGCGGCTGCCGGCGGGCCCAGACCTGCAGCTCCATGGGATGGTCCGGGAAACGCTCCTGCAGCTGAGGGGGAAGCAGGGCAGGGCTGGCACCGGCAGCACTGGCACCAAGCGGGCAGCCAGCGGGTCCCCACCATCCCCTGCCCTGCCCGTGTCCCACCCTGCCTGCATCCTGTCCTACCCCACATCCCCATCCCACCCACATCCACCTGGGGGGTGAAGATCCCAAAGCTCTCGGTCTTCAGCTGCACCGGGAACCGCCGCAGGAGCTGGAAGGCAGCAGAGGGTCAGGGTGCTGGGACAGAGGGTGCAGGGGTGCCCTGGGGACAGCCCGGGCATGGCGGCTCTGCCAGACCCATCCCTACCATGGCACTGGAGATGTTCCTGCGTAGGGCTCCAGCCGTGAAGTAGGCAAAGGCGGCCGAGTTGGCAACGAAGTCAGTGACGGCCACCAGCAGCATGGGCTCGTGTGCCACCGGCAGTGACACCGGCAGTGCCACCGGCAGTGACACAGAGGGTCTCTGCTGGAACTTGTGTGCTCTGAAGAACTCTCCCTGTGCAGAGAGAAGGATGGGTGGGGAGATGGAGGGGAGGACGGAGGGGAGGACGGAGGGGAGGACGGAGGGGAGGACGGAGGGGAGGACGGAGGGGAGGACGGAGGGGAGGATGGAAGGGGTTATGCAAAGCTCAGCCCTGCTCCCTCACACTCAGCCCAGGGATGACATTACCTTGATGGCGATGTCCCCATGCTCCGCAGTGATGGTCGGTGGCCCCAGCAGAGAATGGTCCATGGCAACAAAGGCATCCAACTGAGTGGACACTGCAGGGACACAGGAGAGGTTTTGGGGATGCAGCCCCACTCTGGGGTCCTGCAGACCCTGCTTAGTGTCACCCCCCCGTCCCACCCTGGCACTGAGGGTCCTTCACGCACCTTTCATTTGCTTCAGGGCATCCTCCAGCTTGAAGACCCCTTTGCGGAACTTGGCGCAGAGCTGAGAGCAGAGCAGAGCATCAGTGAGCCCACGGATGGGGTCCCCAAACCCCTCACTGTGTCTGCCATGGAAAGGGGGACCCACGGACGCCCACACCGCACAGCGCAGGGGCTGAGCACCCACCTGCTTGTTCAGCTCCTGCCGCAGGGTCCCCTGGAGTGGATGCGCCAGGAGGTTATAGAGCCAACTGTGGGGCAGAGCAGGGTCCTCATCACCACCCCTGTGGACCCCGGGGGGTCCTCCCCGTACCCGGGACAGGAGGGGAATGTGTCCCACGTTACCTATGCCCGCGCTGGAACTCCAGGCTCAGGTGGGCGCCGTGGGCATCGCAGGCAGCGCTCCACAGCGCGGGGCGGCCGTCAGCATCCGCGCTCACCCCCAGCACCACCGCCACCTCCAGGTCCCGCACGTGGAGCTCCAGGGAGCCACTGTCCTGGCTGGGGACGGGGGGGTGAGCACGGGCACAGCGGTGTCCCCCCCCGGTCCCCATCCCCGTGCAGCACTCACATGGCCCCGAGGTGGGCTCCCCACTCCGCGCTGAGCCAGATGCGGGCGCCCTGCACCATGAGCCTCAGCCCCACATCCTCGGCGAAGTCCAGGCTGGAGTGGTTCATCTGCAGCTCCTGGATGCGCATCCTGCATGACATGGGCGGCCCCATCTCGTGGCTGCATCCGGAGCACGGCCAGGATGGGATAGAGCCAGGATGGGGACAAGGATGGGACAGGGACCCGGTGCACAGCTCTCACCGGGGCACGGTGTAGGTCAGCGTCCCCAGGAGCGGGATGTGGTAGGAGCCCTCCAGGTTCAGCTCATGCTCCTTCTGCAGCAGTGATCGGAGCAGCTCCATCCCAAGGCGCTGGCCTGGGGCAGAGCAGGGATGTGACACCCAGGAAGGAGTTTGGGGGGGGGACACAAGCGGGGTGAGGACAGCGACCCCGAGGGTGGTGTTGGAGGGGCTCTGCCCCCAGGCCAAGGGGCAGACACCTACCGAATGCCAGTGCCCTCCGGGTCAGCCGGGCCGTGATGCCGGGCTCGGTGGCAGTGATGGGCACGCAGGCGCTGAGCAGCAGCAGGAGGCAGAGCCACATCGGCCCCAGGGACCCTCGGGAACGGGGCCGGGAGCTGAGGCCTGGAGCAGAGGACACGGCCATGGGACGTGTGGTTGAAGAGAGACCCCATCCCCGGGTACCGACCAGGGCTTATATCAGCACAGGGTTACATCAGCACACGCGGGGCCCCAGCAGTGCTGTGGCCACCAAAAGCCCAGCCTTGCCCAACGCGTGACTCAAAGGGGAAGCCGATTCCCCCATTGCTTCCCACTCGTGGGAGCAAGGAGCAGGCACGGTCCCACGGCTGCGCTGCTGCCAGCCCCAGGCCACCAGCCTGGGCTCCCCATAGAGACCCACGGCTCCATGGGAGCACAGGGACCTGCTTGGACCACGGTCCTGAGCGCCTTTGGCTATGCCAGGACTGGAGGTGATGGAGGAGCAGGGGGATGGAGAGTTGGTCCCAGGACAGAGGGAGCTGCGCTGCTGGGACAGGGATTGACCCACTCGCACTGGGGAGCAGTGGCTGCTCCCATGTTCAGAATTGCTCCGGGTCCCTGCAATGGGGCACCCAATGGGCAATGGGGTGAGGGCTGTGGGGGGAGCATGGGGGCAGTCAGAGCGAGAGCAGAACTGTGCAGGGGGAGAGCAGCTCCCTGTGCTGCTGTTGGTGGGACCGTCCCCATGGGGTGAGCCCCAGGCCATGGGCTGCAGCTACCGGGACATATCGGGGTCCCTGCAGGGGTCCAGGGCTCCACCCCAGCACCATGAGGGGACATAGGGCCCGTGGGCAACCACAGCGCTGGGCACTGCTCCTTTATGGCCCCTCAAGAGCAGCTCCCGCTTGGACCCCCAGCACCACCAACCATGGCCGCAGCAATGGCCGCTGCCACCAGCAGCATCCCGAAGGTCAACACTGCCCACAGCCATCAGCCCCTTACCCACCAGAGCCCCTCCATCCCAAATACCCCCACCATGCACCGAGACTCACCATGGCCGACGGTCACAGTGCCCCATGGCATGGGAGCCGCAGGTCCCACCGATGGTCCCCGCTCTGCCATGTCCCCAGGGCTCTACGTGGCAGTGACCAGCTCTGACACCCATGTCCATCCCGGGGCGGCCGGGCTGGTTGGACCAGCACGTCAGCAGCGCCCCGGTCCCTAATCCCTTCCGGGATGAATCAGATCCCATGAAAACACGCGGGGAGCGGATGGGGCGCAGGCGGCCGTGGGGCTGAGCCCCCCGGGGCATCCCGGTGCAGGCAAACGCGGGATCCCTGCACGTGGCAGCAGCTCAGCCCCGCTCCGAACCTGTCCCTGCGCTGCGGCCCCAATGCCGCACAGTGTCCGCCTGCCCCGAGCGGGTGATGGTCGGGGCTGCACGGCCGTGGGGCACACGGGGCTTGGGCAGGGGGTCAGGGGAGGGATGTGGGGTCCAAGAGCCCAACTCCCCACGGCTGCGGCGGAGCTTCCCCATGTGCCGGCAGTGAACGGGGTAAGGGCGGCTCCGGGGGGGGAAAGAGCCCCAACAGCCCCACGGGCAGAGCCCCCCCGGGTCCCGTTCTCCCCTCACCGAGACCCTCCGGGAGGGCGATCCCGGCAGCGCTGTGCAGTGCGAGCGGACACCGCGAGAGGGATCCACTGAGCCCCGAGCTCCGGGATCGGGAGGGATCCGAGGGGATGAATGGGACCCGGGGAGGGAAGGAAGGGACAGCAGTGGGATGAGAGGGGGGAACTGGGGGAAGATGGAGGGGAGCTGGGGGTGATGGAGGGGACAGCAGTGGGATGATGGAGGGGACAGCAGTGGGATGATGGAGGGGACACCAGCAGGATGATGGAGGGGACACCAGCAGGATGATGGAGGGGACACCAGCAGGATGATGGAGGGGAGTGATGGCAGCATCACAGGGGGTAATGATGGACAGGACATCATCCACAGGCACCTGGAGCCCACGGTACCCCATGTCCCCCAACCTCTGTGTCACAGCCAGGACAAGCAGCGCCCCAGATCACTTCCCCCTGGGGCAGACACACACACGTGCATGGAGCTGTGAGCATGCCATGGACATGTGAACACACACAAGTGATCATGCAGACACACACATACCCCTGCAAGACCGGGGGGGGGGGGGCAGGAAGGGTCCCACTGGGGCAGCTCTGGCAGCAGAGCCCCCCATGTACCCCCATTTGCCCCTCCAGGCCCTGGGAATGCTGCAGGAGGCAGCTCAGATCAGTGCTGCTGCCCCGGGGTTGTGCAACCCCTGATGCAACTTCCTTGTGCCAGAGAGCATGTCCAGCCCCCAAACAACCACAGGGACAGCACCCCGGGGCCTGCACCCACTTTCCCTTGGGGCAGTGCAATGGGATCATCGCCCACAGCATCGCCCTCCCTTGGCCTTGCACCCCAATACAGCCCCGGGAATGCTGAAGGGTCCCTGCTGGAACTGTGCGCAAGGACAGACCTGAGCTGCACTCACACTCCTATGGACACGGGGGCTCCGCAGCCCCGAGGTGGGCACAGAGCCCTTCACCCAGCACCATCCCTTCCATGGCATCATCCCAGCGAGTGCCCACACAGGAGAAACACATCCCAGCGCTGCTGCAGCTTCCTACTGCAGATCCCGGGGTACAACAGCCCCAACACCCCGCGCCTGAGCCTGGCAGGGAGGGGGACACGGAGCACACCGGGGGTACAGTGCTGACACAGGTCCACAACAGCAGCGCTGGGGGGGACGGGGACCAACGCATGGGGAACTGCAGCACCCACTGAGCACACACTGCTCCCGATATGATCATCGCGGGGCTGCTGTCCCCAAAGCCCAGGGATTGCGGGGAGGAAGCAGAGCCGTGCCTGGTCATCAGGGCTTGTTTAATAACAAAACTCCAGCTATTGTAGAACAATATTCTCCAGCATCATTGTAATATACAATACGGGGAATGCTCTCAGCAATCTGAGAAGGATACATCGGGCAGCACCCCCGGCCCGGGCTAAGGGGGGATCCCCCCCGGGGGACCCGGGATGCAGACGGCCACGGTCCCGGGATGTCCGCGGCGGGTCCGGAACGGTCTCAGCGGCAGAGGATCCGGTCTGCAGCGGGCACGCACGGAGCCTGCGGGAGAGGAAGGCGAAGCGGACGGTCAGAGCGCACCGGGGATATCCCGGGGACGGAAGGGGGAAGCGGCATCCCCGGGGCTGACAAAGGGGTCCGGGGATCCGCTGTGCCAGCGCAGCCCGGAGGGAGAGCGGCACCGGTGCGGTGCGGGTACCGGGGGTCGGCACTCACCTCCGGGGGGTCCCCGGCGGCGGCGGGGCGGGGGGGCCCTCGCTGCAGCGCCAGCTGCAGGTCCCAGATGTAGTCGATAACGTGCTGCAGCAGCTCCACCTTGGAGACCCGCCGGTGCCGCGGCAGGGTCGGTACCAGCGCCCGCAGCCGCGAGTAGCAGCCCTTCATGTCGTACAGCAGCGCGGCTGCCGCCTGCTCCGCCGCTCCCGAGGACACCCCCGGTCCCGGCCCGCACCGAGCG
>JASSUY010032843.1:12900-23131 GCA_032466535.1 Forpus xanthops
CGGAGAGATTAATGTGTTAAACTTAAAGCAGCATATCCATTAAACTGTGGAGCACTCTCATCACATGCAATTACACTTTCTATGGCAACTGTGTTAGTGGCAGGATGCTCTCTGACATTGTTCCTAATGCTGGGCCTATCATGGTACCTCTTATATTTCCAGTGGGTATTTCTCTTTGTTCAGATGTAGTTGTTTCTAATCATCCTTCTGATGTCATGTGTTAGAGTACTTCAGTTTAAAAAATAAAATAAAAATAAAAAACCTAACCCCTAAGATAAACGAAACTTTGTTTTTTCTAGGATATCATTCATAGACTTGGCTGGCAGTGAAAGGGCAGCTGATGCCAGAGACTCAGATCGACAAACAAAAATGGAAGGAGCAGAAATAAACCAAAGCCTTTTAGCAGTAAGCTACTAGCATTTCTGGGGAAGGTTTTGTGTTTAATTATTAGTATGTGTTTTAGAATAAAATGAACCACAGAATAATGCATGTACGTATTCCGTGGAAAGGGAAAAATAACTGAAGTACTAAGTGTGTTCGTTTTAATTTGTCTCATGCCTGAAAAACAATTTAAAAGGGAAAAGGTTTTTTGATTAAAACTAAGTCTTTTTAAGCCATTCCTACAGCCAGCCAAGTAAACACAGCATAGAGAATATTAGGTATAGTATAATAAGTGTCCTGCATTTTACAGAGAAAGTTTTGTCCCTTTTAAGTCCAGAGAATATTTCTTAGGATTACCATATTTGTTTCATAAAATCACATCTCTTCCTGCTGGTTTTTCTCACCACTTAAACGCTTTCAAATCAGGAGTAAAGGACTTAAATACTCAAAAGCACTGAAACTAGTTATTCATGTGTGGGGAGGAAGGAACAGGAAGAAATGCCCACTTAATGCAGTTTTTTGTAAGTGTACACAGTTACGTAAAGAGGGACAAGGAGCAGAGAAATGCCATCTATGAAAAAGCTGAAGTGCCTGTAAGTATAAATTGTGCAGAAGCCTTTGCACCTCTTTTACTTCAAATGAACAGAGCTCACTGGGACTGAAGGCTTATCTGAGTGAGACTAAAAGTGGTATGCAATTAGTGTCAATGAACAGCGCAGAAGTCAGTGCACACAACCGTACCTTTTAGTGTGCAGCAGGTAGGAGGTGGTTTGCTTTTATTGAGAACGTAGAATGTTCTTTTGCACAGAGGCTTTCATGTTCTGTAATACTGGTATTGAGAGGCAGCCTGTAAAGTGGACGTGTTTCTCTGCTTCATGCTTTCTTGAGTACTTACTGGTCAATAACTGAGTGGGGAGTCAGAATCTGAACAGAAAGGATTCCTGAGAATTGAGGCCTTAGGTAAGCTCATGAAACTGTTCTTTTAAAAGGAACTTTAAAATCAGAGTGTGTGTATTTTTGGTATTCTATTAAACTGAGTAAATACTTACAGTCTACAATTAATGACTGAACTAACTATATAGGCATCTTTGGGTAAGTCTGCACGATCTGCAGCCTGCAGAATCTAGCTCTGCTCTCACTTATGATACCACTCTCTTCAGGCCTTAAGAAACTAAGTTTGAAGTTTGCTCCTGTTTTGAATATTCATGTTGATTTCAAGTAGAAAATACTCAGATACTGCAATTATGAGAAGTGGAATAAAAAAACAGAATAGTTTGATATCTTTACTTGTTAGAGGTGTGTTTTTAAATAAAGTAGAGTAAAAGTGAGAAGTAAGTTTCATTTTAAGTGGGTGTATGTAGAATGTAGTAAGGCTTCAAATGTACAATGGCTGCTTCGTGATAGAATCACCATGACAATGCTGTAATCTGCTTATTTTTCCTTCAATATTTGCTCTAAAAGACTTTTCTCATGGATGTACAGTCAATTTCTGCCAATTTTAGTGTATCCAGGCTTGATAAGGAGTGTGCTGCTATGGTGCTTATCTCAGTGGAAATAGGGCAAGAAAGTGCATGTCTCTGAGTCTGAACATGACATCTTCCAAGGCTGGTAGTAAATCAAGGGATGTTCCTTCAAGCTACAGGCTACTTCTGTTGATGGTTATTAATAATAAGAAGATCTAGTGAATTCTGTGAAAGGCATGACTCTAGCTAGCTCATGTTCTGTCAGTTTTAATGGAAGTTCTGCAGCTGTATCTCCACTCCCTGAGTAGTCTGTTGTTCCATTCTCAGTATTTTGTGTACAGTTCTTAGCCTGCCAGAGGCCACAGTGACATATTTGTTTAGATAGGCTGTACCTATGCTATCTTCTGACTGTGGCTTTGAAGCTGGACTTGAACACAGCTCACCTCACAGCTCATTGGTTCATGCTCTCCCTAAGGTTTTGGTTTAGCAGGTTGTACCTGTGTAAAGAGGAACGGACTTGAGATCAACTGCCTTCTCATGCAGCCCAGTGTATCCACACATAGGTGGGACATCTAGACTGCAGATCGTAGTGTGGGGAGAAATACACACTTGCTAGCCTGTGCTATCTCTGACAAATGTATGAAAATATTGCCAGAGCGACATAAGAAATTTGCAATGCAGTTGTCCAAAGTGTTGGGGTATTGTGGGCTGAGGAAGAGCTTTTAGAAGAAGGAAATTTGTAAGACATGAAGCTGAAGAAGCTCTGTTATTGGGGTACACCTGCCCTGCAAGCTGCAGTACAGTCTTGGGTACACCCAACCTGACTTCAAACTTTGGTGCAGGCAGTAGCAGATCCACAGCAGTGTGGAGCTCTGTGTGTGCTAAACACGTGTATTTACCCACTTTCTTGCATTTGTGTAGCCCACAGAGCCATCAGACAGGGCTAGCTGTGCTCTGTGCTGCAGCTTTGCTCTCTTTGAGTGCAGCTAAGCTGCTGCTGCTGACTAAGCTGGCTGAAGCTATTTGTGGCTCCGGCAGCAGCAAGCTCCCCTTGCAACAAGGGACATCAGTAGTAGGAGTTAAAGGTACCACAAAGGAAATAGTACATTTTGTAGGTTAGGTTTGATGCAGTTCTTGTCAGTGTGTGACTAACACACTTTTTCCCCCTCTGTTTTCTGTTTTATTTCTGGTAGCTAAAGGAATGCATTCGGGCACTGGATCAGGAACATGCACATACTCCTTTCCGGCAAAGCAAATTAACTCAGGTAAAATGAGCAAAAAGGTAACAGTAGAGGTTTCACTGATGAGGACAAAATAATAAATAATGATTTTAAGAAAGGGCGTCATTCAATAACTGCTGTTAAACTTTTGAAGAAAAGAGAAAAGCTTAATTTTTGCAAACATTAATTTTAAAGTTAATCATAGAATTAAGGCCAGATCCCCCAGCCAGTCCTGGTGACTGCCACAGTCAAAACCAAATAAACCCAAACCTAAAACCAAACCCCTAAACACCGCCTTTTAGAGTCATTCAGAGTTACCATCCATTACCACCCACTCTGCATCCAATCTTGCATCTTCTCTGCAGTAAGTCTGCAGTGAGTTTTCAGTATTTCTTCACTCCAGTTGTAATATATGATTTATTCTTCAAAACATTTGAGCACACTTATGGCACCTGGTGCAAGGGCTTGTTCAGAGCCCTTATTAACACGTGTGTAAATGGTAAACAAAGAATTGCAAGGCAAATTGAGATGAGGACTACATTAAAAAAAAGAAACAACAAAAAGAGATAGTAAATCATGTTCAACTGCTTCTGCACACATTGCTAACTTACAGGAAAAGCAAGGTACATAAATTGCTAAGAATCTTATTTTTTCCTCCAACATTAGGTGCTAAAGGATTCTTTCATTGGCAATTCCAAGACATGTATGATAGCCAACGTGTCACCAAGCCACATAGCTACAGAGCACACCCTGAACACTTTACGATACGCCGACAGGTAGGTGGTAAAGCTCAATCTTGCCAAGGTGAAGAGCACAAAGAAAAAAGTTCTGTATGAAGTTTGTGGTTACATTTTATTTTGGTTGCATTGGATGTGTTGATTTAGGCAAGAAATTCAATTTTCACAATGTAAATACAATCCATACTTGTTCCAGCTCTCATATTTAGTGTTAAAATTCTTTGGATCTTGCAAATCCTTTTTGATGACAACTTTTAGTGGTGAAAATATTACTGTAACTGCAGGATTTTACTAGCCTCCCCACCCCCCAAATGGTTTAGGTTTGTGTTGTATTTCTGCCTAGAATACGTGCAAGTCACCTTCCCTCCTACACAGGATACTGGAAATTACAGCAGTGTTGGGGTTAAGAAGACAAGAGAGATTTAAGGGGGAAGAGGAGCAAAGGAAAGAGTTGAGATGATGGAGTGATAGCAGTTAAGCAGCTCTTCACAGTTACACTGACGAGCCTAATCCAGGAATCCTGTAGCTCTGTACACCTGAGCTAAGGACCCCCACTGCAACTATTCCAACAGCCCTAGTTTGTGTTTGTGGGACAATGTGATGTGCTATGGAGAGTACTGGCTGCCCCTGTGCCATGTTGCATTATAGAGTGTGGAAATGCAGCCTAACAGAGGCTATCTTCACTCATTTAACCTGTTATACACTGTTCAAGGAAGCACTACAAAATACTGCTATAGCTCTTTCCAGAAGTTCAGGGAAGCCTTTTGATGCCTTCAGTTAAAACAGGAATCATGACACTGAATTCAGTATATAGTCTTAGTATGTGAAAGCATTAGTTAGTTCTGAAAACACTTAATTATCTGAAACATGACATCTTCTAAAGCCAATTTCATTCACAGGGTCAAGGAGCTGAAGAAAGGGATTAAATGTTCTACCCCCATCACAAACAAGCGTCGTACAGCTGGAAACGTATCTCCAAAACGTGTACAAAACAATCCCTCTTTGCCACCTGGGGAAAAGAGCTCTCCAAAGAAAGTGAAGCTGGGCCTCCAGCATCCTTCAAGTGCCACAAAAACAAAGGCATGTCCTGCAGCACTTCAGCCATCAAGTGTCCCCTTTACCTCTACCCCCAGGGCAATCAACAAAGGACATACCCACAGAGGAAATCCCAGCTCACCATGGTTCCACCATGCTAGCCCAGTTAAGGGAGTTCTACGGATAGCACATCCGCTGAAGAAGAAAAATGATGATCTGTCTCCCCAATCTGAAAAGAACCCCACTGCAAAGGATTTCATCATCAAAAGTGCTGCCACAGCAGAAATGAAAGAGAGTGGCCAGAGAGACAAGAACATGCAAGACAGACCACCTGCCCAGGGCCTGAAAGTACAGACAGTGCAACCTGTTCAGAAACAGCTTGTTCCTAGAGATGATTTTTCCTTTGGAGATGGAAATCTGCTGTCCAATGGCAGACAGGAATGGGGAAATACCTTTGCTAAACAATGTGTTGAAGCCTGGACAAATCTGCCTTCATTTCAGAAGGAAAGGGAAGAGCATTTACGTCTTTATCACCAGCAGTTTCAGCAGCCACCTATTCTCCAGCAAAAACTGAATTATCAACCTCTTGAGAGGTTTTTACCGCAGTACAAGCCCCAGGAGATTCCAGTGAAGCAGGAGCTGAGCCTTCCTCCCACGGAAGTACAGAGCAAAGAGGGGATGCAGCTGGAAGACCTGGATGACAGTGATTTCAGTGAAGATTCTTTCTCACCTATCTGTAGTCAAAACAGCATGAAAAGGAAAAACATCAACAAATGCAGTCAACATTCATTTTTCCTCCATCAAAGAGAACAAGAAACTGAAGAAGAGCAAAAAGGTCAAAAGAGACAGGATTTATTTTTCAAATATGCAGCATCCATGCAAGAACATAAAGTAGACGACAGCTGGGATTGTAGTGAGGGCAGCACAAAGACAGAGGAATCCATTAAAATTGCAGGCTGCAGCAAAACTCCAGCAGACTGGAACTATGACTTCACTGTTGAGCCCTCTTCAAGCAACACTGCTGAAAAACCTTACTGCCTGCAGGATGATCCTGCTTGTAACTGGAAAAATGGCAAAGATTTCCTAGCTGATCACAAACAGTGCAAATCCAAACACCGATGTCTTGTTTATTCCAGTGAAGAACCCTTGACTGCAGAAAAGGAAGCTTCAAACTCATATGTTTCTCCTGTATTGAAACTGGAAACTTCAGAGAGCAAAGAGGTCGACCTCCAGCACAAAGAGAAGGAAGAATCCACTTTGGATAGACATGCTGTCCTTGCAGGAGATGTAAAACGGAAAGCTCAAAAAAATGGTGTTAACCATTTAACCAGTGGATCATCCAGTTGTACCTCAGAGTTCTCCTCTGAGCTGATGGCCTCTCTCATATCCTTTCTTGACTACAAGGAAACAACTGGTACAGGGAAAGTGTCCTCTAACCAAGAGACTTCCCTTTGCATGAAGAACACACATGGCTCCCAGAACAGGTTTGCAGAAGAGAGCTGGCAGTGCACGAGAAGCAGAGCTCTGACGGACAGCATGCTGGAACTGGGGGAGCAAACGCGTCGTGGTGGAAGACACTGCACCCTGCTGCATTCCCCACAAACAGGGGACAAGAGGCTCTCACCCCTGTGCTGTGATGTGAAGCCATGCCGCTGCCTCCTGGGCTCAGCTTCACCAGAGCAAGGGGTCGCTCACAGCTTATCTGTTGGACGTGACCTGACAGAAGCATCCACAGCTGAATCCACAGGCTCCAGGGCACACAAAGAGTGTGGTTTGTTTCCCAGTAACTCAACGTGCAATGAATACTTGTGTGGCAGAGAGCACGGTGCAGATGTTAAAGATAATACTGGTCATTCAGGAAGATCCAACTCCAATCAAGGACCGAGTGTTGAGCCCATGGCTCAGGAAATAAATGCTGATGTACCCCAAAAGAGCTATTTTTCAGGTGCACCATGCTTTCTCAGTGTGGGACATATGGATTACACAGCCCAGTCCCCCTCTCAGGAAAGCAGCCTACTACTGCAGCCCAAGTCAGGACTGAAGAATAAGGACTTTGGTCACTCTGAAGACTCAGCCAAGTCATCATTCAGCAATGAGGAAAGAGGGTTGCTGAAGAACAAGTTGATGCATAATCTTTTTACCCAAGAGGCTTTTGCAGCAGATTCAGGATTTGCAACTAAAGATAAGCAGCCGTTAGCAAATGCAAAGAGCCCCTCAGGCGCGCCCAGCGGCAGCTGTGCCAGTGCTGCATCAGAGATGGGAAAATGGCACAGGGAAGCCCTAGAAAAGGCACAGTAAGTCTGGCTCATCACTGAAGCTTGTCACAAAGCTTAGAAGTTCTAGGCACGTGATACGTTTGCTGTTATTTGTGTATCATACTCATATGGGCTTTAAAAACTGATGGGAAATCAATCTTAGAACTAATTATTTAATAAGGTTAATGATAATTTATAGTGATACTTTAAAATCTCACAGGAAGCCAATTATTCTCTCAGAGCTTCCTGGGATAATGAAGAATTAGTTAGCGAGAACTGCAGTTCTTGGTAACTAATTGGCTTCCTATAAGCTCTCAAGCACTAAAATATATCAAAACTTCCCATCAAGAATCAGGTGACAGCTGTTCCATCCCTACCAAAAGCAAACCAGCCAGAGCAGCTGGGCAGTTACTGAAGATGTGGGTGTAAAGCTTCAAAGTGCTGGGAGCTGACAGTGGCAGCTCCCAAGGACTGGACTGCATTCACATGACAGAAAATAGGTGGCTGGTCGGAGACGCTTGCCCAGAGGAATGGACAGCAGCACTGCCTTCCTGCTCTGCCTGTTTTGTACCAAAATGACTTTCAGGCTCATGGCTGTAAGCCATTTCACCGATTAATTAGACCATTTTCTTGCTCCTAGATTTCCCTATGGTAAAAATCAGTACGTGCTCCTGTGCTGCTTATGCTAACAGAGGCTGTAGTCATTCCTCCGTGAGCAATCCTGACACATCAAGGTCATCTTTAACCCCAAACCAGTGCAGTCCACTGCAATTCAGGGAGCACTGGTGTGCATTTTCTGAGTGCCAGGAACAGAGGACAGCAAGGCTTCCCCTGGGATATTTCCCCTTCTTAAAGGTTTATTGAGTAATTACAGGCAGCGCAGCAGGCTGTGTAACTAGTGGTGTATTTTATGTTAATCAGACAGGCTGTAATTCGGGCCCATCGACAGCAGCTGGATGAAATGGCATCCTTGTGCTTCAAGGAAGAGTGCTTAATAAATCAGATGTCAGCAATGGTAAGTATTTCAGATGATGATTTCAGTGCCTGCTGAACCTGCATAAATTAATCTTAAGAGATTATTAACTTTAATTAGCGATGTGCTTTCCTCATCAGTTGTTCCTCTCCCTCTCTGATGCCTCCCTGTGGTGGCTCATTTTCAGTGCCTGTTGTGTCTTTGCCAGTCTCCACACTGCCAGGTCCTTGGGAGAGAAAGGGACTGATGGGCCAACTCTGAACCACTTGTGCCTGATCAGACAGCTTTCTCTTATCTTGCATCAGGGTACCAGACTGTACCAAACAGGGCGTCCTCCCATGTGATGTTTTTCTGTTACATGCTGGAGCAAGTAAGTCAATACTAGAGAAAACAGCACACCCCTAAAGCATGATGCTGGGATGTCACACTTGGTGGTGTAGTGCCACACTGCCTCTTCCTTCTGAGAGTTCCTCCTTTGCCTGCTGTGGTGCAGGTAGCCCCACTCACACAGGCTCTTCACTGTTGTCACTCAAGTGTTGGCTTATCCTTGTCTCAGATGACAGGACTGTCGACTAGACCTGCACAGCCCCACTGCTGGACGTGCAATCCCAGTTCTCTGCTTCTCCTGCGTCCCATAGGCACATGTCACAGCTCTGTGAGAACTCCCATTCACCCAGACTATTAACATTTCCCAGTAAGAAGCTCCTGCCTCACCACTTCCTTCATCCATAAAGCTCCTCACCCATAAGCTCCATTACTGCATTACATTATCAAACCATTTCACTTCCCATCACAACTCACATCTGAAATGCAGCCGCACTTCAGATGTATTTCAGAATGGAGCCACAATGTGGCTTATTTGTATGATTTCCAGCTGCATGTTATGTGTCACCAGATAACACATGAAAGTCCACAAAGCAGCACGAGAGCCATAAACCATACAGTTTTGTGCAGACAATGCAGTGGTACGGAGGAGGCTTGTATTTTGTTTAATTTTTCACATTTTAAGGTTGTTATCCCTAAGTCTGTTGGTCACTGGACACCAACCAGCTTTTCCCCTCTGACCTCCGTTTATTTGCCCCTTGCCACAAGCAATCATTTTCTACTTAGCAGAATTACAACAAGCTTGCCAGGCCTCCCAGCAGTGTGTAAATAACTTGTATCCCATAGTGTTGTTTCACAGTGTGACCTTTCTTTGGGCAGTGAAATTACCTTGGACTTCCCATTATCAGTTTCTCTCCTTTCCACCTTCAGACGGTTCTGATTTCTCCAGCCATGAAACTTTGGCCGCAGGAGAGACTCCTGCCAAGACCAGCCAAATACTCAGCTAAGCAGTATTTAAAGTGCTTAAGAAAAGCAGGGCAGCTGGGGTGGACACTACAGTTGTGATGTCCCTGCTAGACAAAGATGGAGTGCAGGAGACAGCTGGAGTCCTTGGTGTCCTGCCAAATAGGCTTTTCAATAACTGGTTTCCAAATGGCAGCAGTTGAAATCCCTGCCCCTGAGGATGCTGACACCTCCCAGCTCCTTGGGCACTGATCTCAACAGAGGCACCAAACGCTGCTCTTAGCTGGAGAGCAGAACAGGTCAGAATGTACCCTTATTAATACAAGCCCTACTCAAACAATTGCCCCCATTTCAGTTCCAATCAGTTTCACAGTATTTTTCCATCCATGTGGAAGGCAGAGTTCCCCTCAGCTGAGGCTATACACACTGCTGATACTTTTCATGTCAGATGTAGCAGATCTGTAAGACACACAGGAGTTGAACCTGTGACCTTGTGTGAAATAATCCCTTCCATCTCCCAATTCCTGGGCTATTATACCTGATCACCATTTATTTTCATGACTTCTAGATCCCACATAAGAGGTGTCAGGAACAGAGCTCAGCACAATGTAAAACTGCATGTAACCAGTCCCTAACCTTTGAAAAGCTAACTGGTGTAGAAGGTGCTTTACACATTTTTGGTTTTAAAGCATCATATTAGCTGTAAGTTCCCCAACAGACAGACAAGATTACAAGTGAAGTAAACCGCACTATTTAGAGGCATTGGTCTGTGAGGGTCAGGAATTCAATAAGGAAATGCCAATTCCATCTACTACACTGCAAAATGGAAAACATGTGATAAACTTAAAGTAGTACATAAAATACAAAATAGTATATAAAG
>JASSUY010032843.1:23231-40468 GCA_032466535.1 Forpus xanthops
CTATGTCCAAAGGCTTTGTATTTATGTGAATATAAAGTACTGCTGCAGTGCATAAAATACGCTGATTTTTCACCAACATGCTGCTACTGCTGTTCCTTAAACTTTCTTTTTGCCTTCCTCATCAGGATTTTCAGAACTTCCTGACTAAGCTGGATGAAATCTTGATGCTAAAGTCAAAGTGTATCCAAATGATGCGAGACCAGCTTCAGCTCTGTTTAGCCTCTCCTGGCACTGACACCTCCCTGCAAACACATCCACCAGTTTAAACGGTCTTTGCTTGCATGTGCACAAGAACAGCGACAGAAGCAGCCAGCTAGTGTTTGACCACACTTGTGCTGCAGTTTTGAGTGGGTAGGGGATAGCTTCTGGTTTGGTGTTTGTTGATTAGTGTGTATTTTACATAAGGATGGAGAGAATGCTGAGTAAATGAGATATGACTCTTTTGCACCACAAGCTTTTGTATTTCCTTAACACCAGTAAGCCATTTTCTTAAGAACAGCAATGCATCAGTCTCTTAAGTATCTCACCAGGCAACAGGCAGCCCTGTTCCACAGTATTCATAGCAGCTTTGCACACGCTAAAGGCACTTCTGTGTTATCAAGAAAATGAGGCCAGACACAGGTCTGAAGGGAAATGCTCAGAAGTTATCCAGAACAGTGTTTGCAAACGTAAGCCATGTAAGAGGAGCCAGTGTTTATTAAGTACACAAATGTAACTAGACCGTAAGTAAATGGGAATCAAGGCAGGAGAAGTGCTGTCACTTTCAGAAGACAAAAGGCTGTTGTTGCAGTTCTTTGCTGGGGACAAACATTCCAGAGCTCCTGAACTCTGTTTGGCTGAAGTCAGGGGTAACAAGTGATTTAATAGAGACTTTTTATCCAAGGTTCACCTAGCATGTTAATAAGCATGTGGGTTCATACTGCTGCCAACAGCATACCCACTGCAAACTATGGCACAGCTGTAGAGCGTTCACAGGCTGGGATCTGGTGAGATGCACTGGGCTTTCAGAAGCTGCCAACACTGCTGTTATGTGAAGCTGTTATTTGAATCAAGAACTATGGAATGATCAACTGGAGCCCTGCAAAAGCTCTCATGCCCCGTGCAATCACATCAGAACCACAGAACAAGTCCACCTGCTGAAGCCACCAGTGACCTTGAATCATGCTCCTCCAACAATGTGCTGTGCAAGCACTCCACTCCAAAATTAGGGCTGTTGCAGCACATTCAGCCATCTCTGTCTCCTCAGTGATGCGGGTTGTAGCTCAGAGCTGGCTCAGTGGCTAGAAACACCAAGGGTAAGGGAACACTGCTGTCTGACCAGCTGTGAATGTCACTGCCTGCTTCTACAGTGACCCTAAGGAGCCAACGTTTGGCCAAGCAGCAACAGAGCCACCAGAGTGACAGTTATCTGAGTGGTATGTTTGGTGCACACACTCCCAGGAATGTCACCCAGATAGCCCTGGGGTACAGCAGTGCAAGGAGAGGACTTTAACAGACTAAAGTCCTACATTAGCACCTTGACTGTTGGCTGGGGCTTTTTTAGCACAGGGTGGTCTCCAGCTTACAACTGGGACTGATTACTCAATGGAGAAAGCATCCTCTCGGGTCTGAGTTTATGGATCTCGAGATGGTACCCGTGTGCAGGCCAGCAGCAGCTCAGTCACACCCAAACCCAGGGCTCCAGTGCCTGTTACTGAATACTTCCTCACCAAATCAGGCTTCCAGGAGCAAGAATGGTGGTGTTAGTGGTACTTCAGTGTTTGTGCATGGCAGCCGCCAGACAGCTATGAAGCAGCAAGGACACCCACTGCCTTATTAAAACCATGGGGCAAAAGAGCAGGCATTCAAATAAGCTTCCCTTTAAAATAACCAACCCTTAAGAAGCCTCCCTCCAGCTCCTGGGGTCAGGGAGAGCTTTCCTGTGAGTGAGGTGAGAACTTGTGGCAGCTTGTACTGCCATGTAAGAGCCAATGAGAACATGTGTAGTCCTTGTTCCCACTGAATGAATAAATGGATATGAGCCTTTGCAGTGGTTTCCCCAACACTTTCTCAGCAAGCACAGGAAACGGCTACTGAGGGGCAGCTGAGGAGTTCTGCAACTTCATCTGGAGCTGGAAAGACATCAGAGGTGTGCACAGGTCACAGGGAAAGGAGATGCCCAGCCAGTAATGCAGAGCTAGGGAGGAAAACTTTCCTTCCACATAGTCTGATGTTTGGGAGATGAATGTTGGTTGATTGTACTTTCAGTTTTCTAAAGAGACAATCAGCAAAGTACATTCAGCCTCTCAGCCAAGCTGGCCCTTTCCAAAGACCTATTCACATGCCCCACAACACTATGTCCTGGCTGCTGCATATTGAGAGGTACTTGTAACAAGACAGATGAGTGACCAGAAATTTCCATGAGCAGAGGAGATGTGAGTTAAATCAGCTGCCAAACACAGGGTACCCAATTCCTGCACAGCCTCCTGGGAGAAAGGCATGTTCATTTGGCAGATATGAGCCCCAGTGCAGGCTCACAGAGCAGGAGCTACTCACTCCCTGGAGGAATGGCCAGAACACTGAGAACAAAGCAGTTTTTCAGGTCCTGATGGCATTTTCTAACCCGTAGGCTGTATCTTGTTAGGATTCCATTATCACTGCTTTGAATTTACTGCATATGAGATGATTGAACTAAAAAATGAAAACAAAACAGCCTCAACTGTGAAAATCCACCATCCTTGGCAGTAATAGGGCAGCAGACATTGCTTGCACACCGAGGCAATGCTGCAACTGGGCTCTCAGTATGCAATGGAAACTACTAAAGCTATTACCAAAAAGGGTGATTTTTTCTCTCCAGTCTTGAGGTTATTATGTAGATGCTATTTTAAATCTTGTGTGAGAATGTGCTAAATGACCATTTCTGAAGCATCATTCCCTTCCTGCTCTTTGATAATGGTCTGACAGCTGATATGAACGGCTTTTGTTTCAACCTGAGGAACATATCCGAAATTCTCATTATAGCAGTCTAGGGGATTAAAAGAGCCTGGCCACACACAATCAAATAAACACAGAACCAAAGCGGTTTCAATTCTGTTTTCAGGTGCAATAAAGACAATTAAAGCTCATGGCAGATGCTTGATATTTTATTTGAATAATTGACATTATTTAAAATAAAATTCAATTTGCTACAGAACTCTGGTAGAATTTTATAGTAAATGCGATCAAAATGCCAGTTTGATTGATTACATAAAGATTAACTGGGGCTGGGAATGGGTAGAGATCCCCTTCACACCTGGCCTGTTGACAGGGCTGGTGTTTTGCGAGCTGTTGCCTGAGGCCAGTCTGAACCCTTGCACCCGGTTGTGCTGCACCATCAGCAGAATGCACTGTCTGCCCAGCAGGGAAAGTTGCCCTGGCACACATCGTGCAGCAGAGCTGCTGATGCAGGCCCTGGGGTGCTCCAGCAGAGCCAAGCCACTGGAAGAGCCATGAGGCCCACTGAGAAAGCCGCAGGGCTCCCACTGTCTTCCCTCTGTACGACCTTTCCAACCCTAACTATTCTATGATTCTATGATCCCCCAGTGTCACCTCAAAAGAAGGCAGCGAGCACAGGAGCACTTTTTATCCCAGTGGCAGAGTGGGAGCCCTCAGCTCAGAGTCCCTGAAGCTGCTGCTCAAAGGACACCCACCAATTTTGGCTCTGCACCCGTACTTCTCACAAGCCTTTCCACCAAGGTATCCAGGCCTTGGTATGTGGCAGCAGCTAGCACAAGGCAGCAGAGCGACCTAGGACAAAGTCAAAACAGTGCCAGGTACGTAAATCAGGTACATAAATCAATCTGACATAAGAAGCTACAGTCCTAGAGTAACTATTGATCCCCAGCACCCAGAACAACACTGAAGTCTCATCACATTGTGTCACTTGTTACACGGTTCTTCAGAAGTGCCTCTCCCCTAAATCACCATGTTAATCCCCATACTCCATGGTCTTCCCTTCTGTGAGAGGTTGCCCAGAAACATGCTTCCAGCCTTCAGCTGCAGAATGTCCTTCCCAGACAAGTTCCAACTTCAGCCCCACCACTACAAACTGGTGAAGCTGAACAAGACAAGATATGATGCAAGGCAATGTGCCTCGGTCGTACTCATGATCCATCTCCGCAACTCCTATGTACTGGCCAGCCACATGTCTCATCACCATCATTTTAAGTAATGTAATTAACATAGTTGAGCACCCCACAGAGAATTCCAGGAGCTAACACTGGACTTGGATTAGATGTTTTGGTCATATAAAGTTTAACAACATAATGTCTTCTTCAGAGTCCTGATGAGCCAAAACCTCCTACTGAAACACCTACTCAGGCAACGAGCCAAGCAGTCTTCCCCTCCTGAAGTCCAATGCTCCCAGCTCCATGCTGTAACATGAGTTTGGATCCCGAGATTTGGTTTTTGTAATAACACAAAAATAAGCCACAGGAAAAAGCAGCACATTCCACCACCGCAGCTGTGTGTCCAGAGACCTCTGCTGCTCTTCCCAACACGGACAGTGTTCATGTGTGCCTACAGGAGCAGGCAGGATCCATCGAGTTCTTCATCTGCTGAAGTCAAATAGCATGAGAGATGGGAACCATGACACTGGGAGTCATATTTGAGGGCTTTATTAGTTGTTCTTCTGCAGAATCAAAATATTTAGCAAATTACTTTAAAGATTCCTCAAGACTGCTGATACTTGATGTATTTAGAACTTGAACAATGTACAACTTAATAGTCTGAGCTATCAAAAACAACCCAAAACTTAGTTTCTAGTACTAGATGTTATAATGTAATTCTATAGCAGTGTGAGAAATGGGACTAATGCAGTGAGTATATTTGTTTTAAACAAAGTGCTTAAAAGAAACTTCCTGCATCACACTGAGTATTATGTGAAATTAAAAGATAACTGATACCCTAGCAGGGCATTGTCTTAAATAGCCTACAAGCCTGGGGGATTAAGAATACTGAGCCCCAGCTCTCTGCCTTCGGTTCAAGAACTAACACAAGCTGCAGATCCAGGCAGAGTTCACAGCTTACCTGCTTCAAGAGAACTTAACACACTCAGCATTGGCAGAAGTGTTGGATGCATGGGTAAAAATAAAACCAAACCAAAGAAAACCCACAAGAGGAACTGCTTCTCTCTTTACGCACAGCAACAGCTTCTGAACCAGTGTTTTACTAAGTTACATACTAGCTTGACTAAAAAAAATAAAACTCCATTGCACTAAAGGTCAAATTTACCCAGTTAATCTGGACTGTGACACAGTCAAGTAATTCAGTACAAGCAGACAAGACACCATGAAAGCAGCTTCAAAGAACCAAAGCATCCCAGTTTCAGAAAGAACTTAGTAGCTCTTCTGTCCAACTCCAGTGCAACAGTGAGGGGAGGAAACCACTCCTGTCTCTACCTACGTACAATTCCAGTAGAGGCTGGGCAGTCTGAACTCTCCGTGGCCAAGCTGGAAAAAGGAAACTTAGGAAAGGACACTTTAAAAATTTAATTTAAGAAAGAAAGTTGGCTTTCAGTGGAAAGAGAAATGCTAGAGTGATGCACGCGGGCGGGCTTGCTCAGTCACTCTCCCCTGCATGTGAAAAGCCGGGCTCCCTTCTGCAGAGAGCAAGTCACACTGGATGTGGAGGTGGCAGGGCTGGCCCTGCTCCGCTGCACGCCAAGAATCCAGGAATGTGTTTTCAGCTGGCTCCTGCGCGAGCCATTAGATCTTCCAAAGCGTTGTGTTGGTCGTTGTTATGTAATAATAAGACCTCCTTAATGTCTTTTAGCTCAAAGCCCATTTCTTTAAATTGACTCATTAGCTGGAGGAGTTCTGTGATCTGAAAGACACAGACAGTCCATTATTTGCAAGGGGAAAGAGGATGATCAGCACTTGCTGGAGGTTTAGCACAAAGCCTGTCTTCAGCAACTTGGGCACCCCACAGAGTGGATGCCTGTTCCCCAAGTACAGCCTGTTCCGGCTGCATTTGGACAAAGTCACACACACTAGAGCTCACAGAGCCTCACCTGTGTTTGCAGCCCTGCATTTCCAAAACCCTCATCAGCAACAGGACCAAAGCTCAGCCTGTGAGGGCCTCTCTGTGTTTTCTTTCCACAGCAGGAAATTTATGGGCCTGCCCCAACTTGGGCTCCCCAAAATGGTAATTAATAGCACCCTGCTCCCTCATCCACCATCCTGATGTATCTGAACTTCTTTTTAAGTTACTTTGATTTCAGGAACAGTACAGTATCTCTTGCTATCAAATGGCTTCTCAGTACTAGGGCAGACTTGGGAGATTAGCACAAACCCGATAGGACACGCTGTCATCAACCATGAACCCTCCATGAGCTTTGGAAAATTTAAGTGACCAAAGTGGATGAGCTGATCAGACCTTCCTGAACCTCTGCCATTTACAGGGCCTCAGCTGCATTTGAAGGGAAAGAAAAAAAAAAAAAACACAAAAAGAAGCAAGCAGGCTGAAATGGGTAATCAGGAGATTACCAATTCAAGTTCAGCGTTAAGCAAAGGCGTTTCCCAAAATCAGTCATTCCTCCCATATTTCCACTGTTGTTCCTCTGTTTGCCAGCTTATCACTAAGTCAGATAAAGGCAGGAAGGCATATATATATGGTGAGGATGGGTGCACCTCTAAAGCATGCAGATGGTTTAGAAGATCCTGCTGTCCTCTGCCCTGGCTACCTGCTCCTGCCTCTGTACCTTTGGTGCTGATAAAAAAGCCAAACAGTGAATCAGACCCAAAAATACAGATTCCCTAGTTTCCAAAGCAAGCCCTAATCCAATCTGCTGAGCAACCTGGCAGATACATTCATGCAAAGGAGAAAATCCATAGCCAGAGCACACTGGCAGGGTTTAAAAGGTAACTTGCTGCTTCTGAAGTTAACTGTCTCTGTACCAAGCACCCTGCACACAAGAGAACTCTGGGTTCAAAAACACACCCAGAAATAAGCAGGGTCCTTAAAAAACATCCAGCCCCCATAAAAATGCATCCAAGTGAGAGCAATAAAACAGAAAAATTCTAATGCTTCAACACATATTTATCATCAGAAAGATGTCCTTTGGCAGTCAGTTTTGGAAACAAGGCAGCATTACCATGAAAGCCAGAATTACATCAGCCAGAGGAACTGCTGCTGGAATTCCCCATCAGCGCATATTCTCTCTATGGCTTAGCACACTGCACTCTCACCTTCTCCTCTGAACACTGATGCATTTCCAAAGCTGCTTCAACAAGAAGTGGATCAAATCCCTTCTCACAAAGCTGTCCATGTGTAAACAAGTAATCCAGAACCTGTGGGGAACAAAGGAAAGAAACTAAGTTTGCAGAGTGGCATTTGCAGCATGCAGTTGAATACCATCTCTGTACAGAGGGGCTGAGCATGACTTTACACCAGGCCTCACCACGGACTAAGATAAAGTCCTTCCTATTAGAGCTGGGATGGTCTTTATGCAAAAACTTGTTCAGAGGAAACAAGAAAGTCCTTTTGTCCTCCTGTGTTCTCCCAGCAGCTCTGAATGTCATCTTCCACTTGAGTCACAGCAACTTCAGAAGCCTATCTTTAGCCTTCTGTGCCTTATCACTGAGCAGAAGACACACTTTTAACTGTGCTTTTTATACTACAAGCTTTTAAACTGAAACTGTAGGTCCAGCAGTCTAGATGCATCAGCTCTGAGCTTCCTCTCAGACAGCCACAAGAGCTGATGCAATCTGAAAGCAGTCAGCCTTTTAACATCAACTCAGCACCAGTGGCGAACGACCTGCAAATCCCAGCTCACGCACTCAGAAACTGCTGCCAGATTTCTTACCTGTCCTCAGCTCTGAGTTACAGGAAAAAGGACAGACTGGTAACACTGTGTGCAAACACAGCAGGATTTAAAACCGCCCTCCTAAGGGACTTTTATTCCATTCAATACTACAGTTCATTCCAGTGCACATATTAAACCACTTTCACTGTGTAGGTTAGATCAGGCAACACATCAGCTCCACGACCAGAAGTCCCTGGGGCCACCCCTCTTCCCCAGGCACAGTTTTGCCAAGCGATGCTCTGTGCAGCACAGCCTGCCTAGGGCCAGCATCTGAAGTTAAAGAGGCCATGCTCTCCCTGCTTTAAAATGTTTGAAGCTGATCCAAGCCCCAGAGCCACGCTTCACCCTGCAGCTCTTTATACTCTGTGACCTGGTTTTAGCAAGTGTTTGAGGCAGCGCACGCGGAAGGAAGCACCACAACCAAGGCATGCAGAAGAAAGTCGGTCAGTGGTGCCTCCCAAGAGCTGCTGTAAGCCTGCACGGGCCAACCTCTCTGCAAGGAGACATCAGCATCATAACCCCTCGCAATAAGAACAAGGGAAGATGACTGCTCTTTTATCGTATGGCACCAAGCATGGTGTAGAGCTGCACAAAGCTTCCTTCCGATGGATGACTCCTAGGAAGACCCAGTACCTCTCCCAGCTTCATGTGCAGCTAGTGGCCCATCCCAATCTCAGCAGAGCACTGGCCCAGCACCCCACAGGTATAGCTGGTTCGAGCAGTCTCTCATCAGAACACGCAGAGACATGCTTGTTTTGAGAGCCTCTACTGCTAGGTGACGACTTCTCTAGTGGTTAACAACACAGTGGCTGTGGGCAGCAGCTCCCTGCTTGAATCAAAATATTCCTCCCTATGCATTCTGCAAACCCAAGGCTGTTTCTCAGCAGCATCAGTATCCAATCAAGGGTTTCTTCCCCACCGCACAAGCTCTTACCTGGTCTATGTTCTGTCCCTTCTTCTTCATGGCTTTCAGGACGTTCTCAGGTGAGTACCCCATGTTGACAACTGTCTCTATGCACTGCCTTTCGCTAGCAGAGAGTGCCTGCTGTAGTTCTGGAGCAGAGCCACCTGGCCACTTTGCACGGCTGGTGTTATTGGGCACTTTAGACACTGGTAAATTTTGGTGTGTTACCTAAAGGTGAAAACCCGGATACTAAGGTGAAGGTCATCATCTGCATCCCTATACCCCGTTCCTGGCTGGCACAGCACCAGGATACCCTATGTAATTAACCCAAGGGGCTTTCTAGAATGCCCTTGGGAAGTTACTCACTGCTAGGATGAAACCAAGCAGCGCACAGTCTGACCCTTACCAAACAACAATTACCAACCTAGACTCTCCACAATATACCCTCTCCTACCAGCGGAACCCAAAACCTTTCAATACCCAACCTTTGCAAAAGAGAAGATCCTTATGACATAGCCAAACCGTGTACTTCAGAAGCAGCATATAGATTGCTTCTTTCAACCCAAGTTCACTCAGCACTATGATCTTCTGCACTCAAAGGAACACCACTTCTGCAGATTCTCAAAACGCAACCCAGTGCAAGCACATTGGTATTTATGAACTTACCACAGGGATTTCTGTCTCCTTGTAGTCTGGGTGTACCTGTTGGGCAACACACAAGTAAGATGACTGTAAACATTATACACCAGTGATCAGAGTTTCCTGCAGCAAAGAGGAGAGATCCAGTAACAAGTCTACCACACTGGGGAGACCTATGGTCTGGTAGATCTTCCCCGTGTGAAATGCAGACATCACACAGCTGTGTGCAGTTACAGAACAGCCATCGTAAGGACTGTTTCTTCTCTTCGCATGCTACAAACAGATTATGCTCCAAGAAGTATCTATGTGTGTCCCTTGTAATTACTGACTTCTTTATTCAGTCACTGTGATGGCTACAAGTTAATACAGCTCAGTGTAGCACAGTGGCTCTTGCTAAGCTCTTGACCCAGTACTCTGCTTCCTGACAGCAACAACTTGGAAGTTACTACATAAAGACTTCAGTTTTTTGCATTTTGTAATACAACTTATACCAACACAGACTGCTTGAAAAGTTGGCCACTTCTCTATGACCAACCTAAACAACAAAAATACCTTTTTAATGAAAACTAATCCTGAGAATATCTGTAAGAATTCTGATAAATTCCATTTCTTTGCAAAAACACCCAAACCACCACGGCCACTAAGGTGCAGTGGTATATGTTTTGAATGGTCCCCCAGAAGCATCCCAGGCTGCCATAACCAGGGATTTCTGTAAATAAAATGCATCGTACTCATCAGCTCTCTCATCAGCCTCATTTAATTACAACCTGTTGGACTCACTAGTTGTTTCTCCCTCTGTCAATGCTTCAAAAAGCAAACAAATGAGCTTCAAGAAAACAAGAGGAGGGGAGAACCACCCAAAACAGAATCAGTGAAGCCTCACAGAGTCACAGGCTTATCTCCATCAAAACAAATCCCTAGATTCAATTCACTGCTAAAGCGTAAACTCCAGTGGCAACTCCAGATCCAAAGTTAAAGTTTATAGTCTTGGGAGATAAAAAAAAATAAATAAAATAAAAATCACTGTGGAATGCACTGGGACATAGAATTCTCTGAAGACTTTCAAAAAGGCCGGGCAGAGATTGTAATAAGAGAAGCATTGAGGAGAAGGACTTGGGGGTGTTGGTTGACAAAAACATAACATGACCAGGCACCATGCACCTGCAGCCCAGAAACTAACCCCATGCTGTGCTGCACCAAAAGGAGTGTGAGCAGCAGATTGAGGGAGATGATTCTCTCTGCTCCACTCTCGTGGCACTTCCCCCTGCAGTCCTGCCTTCAGCTCTGGAGCCATCTGTGTAACTGAGACCAGAAGAGGCCATGAAGATGCTGCGAGGACTCCAGCCCCTCGGCTCTGGACACAGGCTGAAAGAGCTGGTTCAGCCTGGAGAAGAGAAGGTTCCAGGGAGATGTTAGAGCAGCTCCAGTGCCTAAAGCAGCTTCAAGAACTGTGGAGAGGGATTTATTACAAGGGCATGTAGTGACAGGACAAGGGGAAATGGCTTTGAACTGACACAGGAGAGATTCATGTCACGTACTAGGAGGAAATTCTTCCCTGTGAGGCAAGTGAGACACCAGCACAGGGTGCCCAGAGAAGCTGTGGCTGCCCCATCCCTGGCGGTGTTTAGGGCCAGGTTGGATGGGGCTTGGAGCAACCTGCTCTAGTGGAAGGAGTCCCTGCTGGTGGCAGGGGGTTGGAACTGAGTAAGCTTTAAGGTCCCTTCCAATCCAAACCCTTCTACAGTGATTTTATGAAAAGAATGGGCTTATTCTTGTGTAACATTGCAGCAGAGGGGTGCATCACCCTTCTGCTCCCAGACAGAGAGATGACTCAGACTTCCTTCTATAATTTTCATATTCTGAGGAGTTTTGTTCCTTTTACTTCAACACTGGTTTTGCCTTTGAATTTTTGCAGTTTGGCTGTCATTTTCCAGCAACTGGGACTACACTGTGGAAACATTAAACAAGTATACTCTGAAGTCTTGGAATTAAACAAAAAGAACTGGTTCTGTCAGCATACCTATTTCTTGTTATTTCCTAAGAATACACCTTCTCCTCTTGTCTTTAAGTTTTAATCTAGCAGACAGATTTGACTAGTTAAGAGTGAATACCTGAATACCCATATATTTAGCTGCACGTGATCTTTCATGTTAACCTCTTGGAACGTGCACTTTGAGGTTTCACCTGCGAGCTACACACAGTCATACAATCACCTCTCCAATCTGTGCTCTACTGCAGCAAGCACTTGCTTAGCACATTGCTGCTTCTGACAAGAGTTCCCTGTATTAAATTTGCTCTAGTTGTCACTAAAGTCCTGTTCTGCTATGCTCTGATGAGAACACTAGCTGCCAGTATACTGTATTTCATTATTAAAACTGCATTTATCTAAGCCTTAAAGAGGTGAAAGAACAATGTGATAGAAGTGGTGTCATTTGCTTTAGAGCACATGATACCACACAAAAACTTACACCACGCCAGTAAGGCCACAGAACTGGTGAAGCACTGCTTAGATTGGACTGTAGAAACCAGGTTAGTATGGAGCCAGCTAGAGGATTTGGCTACAAAGCTTTCTCTAGGCTTCATGACACTGGTACCCAGATCTTAGGTCCTTCAGGAAAAAAGCTCACAAGCTTACTCAAACCTCTGCACTTATTCACAAAAAGACAATGCCGATGGCTGGTGTGAAGTTCAGCATCCTCAAAAGTCATTTTAGAACTTCCTACAGGTTCCACAGGAAACAAAGGGTCAACATTCATCTCAGAGCTACAGGGCAACCAATTAACTAGAGCAATCTGAGGTGACCTTCAGGACTGCTTTTGGCATCGACAGAGCAATCATTCCACCCTCCTTCACAAGGAAAAGGGTCAATACCAGAATTCACCCATCATTTTAAAGATTAGATTTTAAATGATCTCAGGAAGAAATAAAATTTAAAGACATATATCTCACTGCATGTCAACTGCAAGCACTTTTTTTTTGCTAAATGAAACAGCATATCTGTTTTTTAATGTATTACTTCTCTTTCTTGAAAAGTCTACGTTTCCAATTATTTCTACAAACACAAAGCAAGCCAAGGAACAAATCAGGAAAATATTTGACTCAAAACCTAACAGCACTTCAGAATATGATATGTTTCAGTTGGGTAAGACAGAAAGCAGAGCTGTGCCAAAGAAGGTATCTTACATGCTTTGCTCAAAGGTGTGAAGCCATGAACAGCGAGAGCTGGAAAGATGAAAACTGCCAGAAGTGGTCTAAAAATATCGTATCTTGGGGAAACCTTCAGAGTAATAACCTGAGGTTCAGAACTACAAGAATGAAGGTCTGTTGGACCGATCAATCTGCTGTTTGAATAAAGAGAACCTACACATCACTCCCATTCAATGAGCCTAAAAGCAAAGCTACAGGACATTTTAGAAGCAACATTTGTCTCCACACCTCCACATTTTAACATCACCCCCAATTCTAACCCATCTTTACCGTAGTCGCTGTGCTTTGAGGTGGTTCTTCTTCTGTACAAACTGTCGACACAGCCAGGGAAGGCAGCCTGGATGAAGAGGATAATGTCGATGTCTCCATGCCACTGTCCTCATTTTGGGCAGAAAACCCAACCATGTGGTGTCCATTCAGTTCACTAGCTTTGCTCTGAGCACAGGTCTGCAAAGAGCTGAGCAAAGTGCCATTGCGGAGACAGGTAGTGCTGTGGAAAGTGCTTGTGAGCTTCGATGATTTCTGATCATTCTCATCGGAGTCAAGTTTAGGAAAGGACAGGGATTTGATATTGCTCACTGAAGTGATAGGGGACAGGGACACTTTGGAAGACAAGGACATCTTTTCACAGTTTCCCAACTGTGGTAAAGTGATAAAGCCATTGGGTTTGTGAAGGGGCTTGAAGTCCAATGTGGCCCTTTCTATGGATGCCAGAACTTCCTCATCTTGCAGTACAGACTCAGAACCTCCTTTGGGCAAGGTGTTATCTAACAGCTGAGCAACAATTGGCCCAGTAGTACCAACATGAATTTCAAGAATATTTTTTAATTCTTCCTTATCATCAATAGTTTTTAATTCCAGTTTATCAAATGGGTCTTCTTCACATTCAAAATCAGCTGGGTTGAAGTCTGCTTTTGGACGAGGTGGACTGAGAACCTTCTGTTTCACTGCACTGCTGTTGGCTGGAGTGGGAGTAAGGATATTATTGTGCTGCAGGCTAGCAAGGACAGGGTTGATAGGAGGAGGCATGGCTTCAGGGCAAGGTCCCTCTGAGAATCCCATCTTGTTGCTATCCTCTGGAGCTGATTTTGAGCTTGCTAGTCCTTCTGCTTCTGCCTTGCGTTCAGCTTCCCTCTGGGCAGCTTGGATTTTCTTGATGTCTTCAGACCACTCAATTGTTTTCTTTTCCAGTGAGAAGTCATACTGATCAGGGGTAGAGGGGAAAGGAGGAAAAAAAAAAAAGAGTAAGTTATAAGGATCACAGCCATTATGTCTAACAGCAACAAAAGTAACATGAATTACCATGGACAGGCACAGAATCATAGAATCATGGATTGGTTTGGGTTAGAAAGGACCTTAAGATCATTCAGTTCCAGCCCCCCTGTCAAGGGCAGGGACACCTCACGCTAAACCATGCCATCCAAGGCTCTGTCCAACCCGGCCTGAACACCGCCAGCAATGGAGCATTCACAACTTCCCTGGGCAACCCATTCCAGTGCCTCACCACGCTTACAGCAAAGAATTTCTTCCTCATACCCAATCTAAACTTCCCCTGTTTAAGCTGGAACCCATTACCCCTTGTCCTATCACTACAGTCCCTAATGAAGAGGCCTGCCCCAGCATCCTTATAAGCCCCCTTCAGATACTGAAAAAGGCTGCTATGAGGTCTCCACGCAGCCTTCTCTTCTCCAGGCTGAACAGCCACAACTTTCTCATCCTATCTTCATACAAGAGGTGCTCCAGACCCCTGATCATCCTCGTGGCCCTCCTCTGGACTTGTTCCAACAGTTCCATGTCCTTTCTATGTTGAAGATGTCAGAACTGCACATAATACTCTAAGTGAGGTCTCACAAGAGCAGAGTAGAGGGTCAGGATCACCTCCCTCAACCTGCTGGCCACGCTCCTTTTGATGCAGCCCAGGATACACATGGTTTTCTGGGCTGCGAGGGCACACTGAAGCCAGCTCATGTTCATTCTCTCATCAACCAACCACCTCAATTCCGCATAAATTTTTTACTCAGCATCTCTCATCAACTACAGACTGGCAAAGCAAGAAGATGCCTAAAGTACTTTGGTTTTGCCTCTAGCAGCAAAAACTGGCTATAGTCTGGATGAGAATACCATATTTTGCCTCCTTCCTACATTTAGTTTTGTTTTAGAAATACGGAACACCCCAAGATCAGTTTCACATTCTACTCACCCTCTTCCCCACAACAATGGACATAGCAAGAGCAAATCTAATGTGTTACTAGATGGATGATCATATTCAGATCTGGCAACACTGAACTACCCCCTTTCCACAAGTTCCACAACTCATTCAAGACTCCAGCACAGTAATTCCACATCTTGAGACTAACATAGTATTACTCAGTTCCCCCTAAAAGATTTCTAAGGGACCTGAGTTTAATATCACTGGTTTAAGAGGTACTGGTATTCTTACCCAGTGCCAACGGCACATCAGCCAAAGCTATTCACCCTAGTGGCCTAGCTGAGAGGTAAAAAATCTGAAGAGGCTAAATGTATTTCAAGCTTTAGTATCTTCTGAAGAATGAACAGTCTCAAATGCTCTATCATGTGGTTTAAAAAAACATAAAATGCTCAAAGATAACCTACAAGCTAAGTCCAGGATATAACCTACTTGTGACCCACACAAATTCAAAAGATATCCTTGCCAGGATAATGGCACATAAGCAAACAGGAGCGCTCTTACAATGAGATTGCTAGTTCATGCAAATACCTAGCACTAAAGAGCAACAAGCCAGCAAGGCTTGATAAGTCTCTACTAGTCTTTTCTGGGACTTGCTATGTGTTATGCCATATCCCATCCTATAATAGGCTCTAGTGAGATCCTGGAGGCATGCTGTCTCAACCATACTAACAGTTTTCCCTTCTCTTTGCTCTAAGACTCCAAGAAGTATGATACACATTTTATCAGCAAGGTAACTAACCCACTGGCAGAAGCGCTGGACACTACTCATTACACATTCTTTGCCAACTGAGAACATTTATCTTAGTTTTTTTCTGTATATGTGGCCATATATAGCCAAAATTGACCCAAGCCATGTATTTTTTTTATAATAAGGAAATGGGGGGTATTTATATAAACATAAATGCTTTGGTTAATTGTGCTTCCCTGCAGTTTGGGTTGTTTTTAACAGCTGCAAAAAAAGTCAAACGGCACTGCAAAATGCACTCTACATCATGACATGTTAAATCAAGGTGTTGCAGTCCAATTGAGCACATATATTTGAGCCTCAGTTTGGCAGGAAAATGGAGACAGCACAATGAAGCCAGAAAAAGGACATCAGAATCATAGAATCACAGAATCACAGAATGGTTTGGGCTGGAAAGGACCTTAAGATCATCTAATTCCAAACCCCAGCCATGGGCAGGGACACCTCATGCTAAACCATGCTACCCAAGGCTCTGTCCAACCTTGCCTTGAACACCGTCAGGGATGGCACATTCACAACTTCCCTGGGCAACCCCAGGGAAGTCTCCTTTAGCTCTCTTACATTGGCTTAACTGGGAGGAAATATGTGTATTACGACAATCTGGTCTTAATCATTTAATGATTATAAAGAAAATCAATCATTTAATAGTTACAATGAAAAACCCATGCAGTTAAAATGAGAGAACATAGTTCAATTACATTTCATGTATCACAACCTGCATTTGAAGATTAGACTTTCAACAGTTATGCCAAAGCAAGTGATTTTATACTAAAAAGACCTGGAAATCACCTATACCAAGATGTAACCTGTTTGCTCTACAGCTATAAAAGGATTCTCATCCAGAACAGCACAGAAAACAAGAACTGGAAATTTATTTCTTCATCACAGTATCACGAGAACCCATGAAGCACCATCATAAAAACACCTGTTCCCTCAAACAAGATTCTGCAAGCATGCCATAGCAAAGGTGGTTCAGTTTTTTCTGCTTTTCCTCTTAAACATGCTATTCAAAAGTAGTCAGGGTAACATTCAGACTAGTAACTATGACACATTGTGCTTTTTTGAAGTAGATATACTAAAATAAGTGCTATTACATTTTTTAAAGCAGTGAGAAGTAGCCTTTTGCACCACCTACCATATTTTTGTCGACCATTCTAATAGACCTTTTCCCACTACAGCCTGGTGTACAGAGTAACACCACAGGCCCAACAAGACTAACATTTGGACACATGTGCAAACTGACTACCTGTAACACATGCTGAAGGCCAGGGTAAGGGAATAGAAAGGCAAAACACATCACTTACCTGGGCTTCTCTGACAAGCTGAGAAGAATCAGGCAGGCAGAAACCAATGGGCAATCCAACCTTTGCTGGGGTTTTGAATTTGTCTCCTATCTTAAACGGAACATCATCGAGATAACTGAAGGGCCCTGGGATGAAAAGCAGAAATTGTCTTAGGAGTTTGATGCATTAAGACTCACATTTCTGTATTTGGGAGCTATTTTATCTCTGCTGCCCCAGCTACACCAGATGACTCAATACAAAGGTTGTTGGTTGATCAGATACACACTGAATCTGTTTGGACTTCATTGCCTCAGTTTTGGGGTTGTATCTTTGGGTTTTTTTTTTGTTTGTTTTGCTGTGTTGTTTTTTTTTTTTGTGTGTGTGTGTGTGTGTTGTGGTTTTTTTTAATGTTCTAGCTTGCAATTATT
>JASSUY010032844.1:0-36332 GCA_032466535.1 Forpus xanthops
CCCTCAACCTGCTGGTCACACTCCTTTTGATGCAGCCCAGGATATGGTTGGCTTTCTGGGCTGCAAGAGCACACTGCCAGCTCACGTTCATTCTCTCATCAACCAACACCCCCAAGTCCTTCTCCTCAGGGCTGCTCTGAATCTCTTCTCTACCCAATCTGTAGCTGTGCCTGGGATTGCTTCGACCCAGGTGTGGTGGCTGAGTCATTATTTCCTACATAGGAGCAACTCTGGGCACAGACCAAGGAGCTGTTCTTTTGGCCAGGACCTTACCTGTGGTTAAGGCTCATGGCTGCAGTACAAATAAAGCAATGCTGATGTAAGAGAAAGTAGAGTCAGCCATCTAATCCCACATGTCCTGTTGCCCTAGGAACTTGCATTTCAGGCATTTGGCTTCCCCATCTAACCACACAGGACACAGGATGTGTTATATAATCCTGCTCTTTGTATTTGGATTTAAGAGAAAAAAATAATGCCGACCCTGTCTGACCTTGAAAACCATCAGCGCTCACGTACCTGTGGTGTCCCCACAGCCAGGCACCCAGCAGGACTGTTCCACATAGCAAAAGCAGCCTCTCTTGGGCAGGCAGGCCTAGTGGATAAAGCAGTTTGCTGTTCTCTACTTGCCTTGTACTGGTAGTGTCTTAATCCAGGTGGTTTGGGTGGTTTTTGTGGAACCACTAGTGCTGGTAATTTGTTTCATGTAATACACTCTCTGTCTGGATTCACTGTGGCTGAAGTTATCGTTTCCTAGGAGGATTTGCAGGTTGGATACATCTTCTATTTCCTCACAAAGGAAGCTCAGAGAAAGGAATCAGACATATTTTTAATGTGCTCTTTCCTCCCACCACTGATGGCAGTACGCACCATTCCTCCCTCCGCCATACCTGTAGCCACACCAGATGTGCCCCTTTACCCAAACTTATACAGCAGACCAAAAAAATCTCTAGCCTAAGCAAAGGAAAGATTGGCATTCTGATCAAAGAAGGGCAAAAGGCTGGGTAGGGGTGGGATTTTATGGAAAAATAAACAAGATCTCCTCCTGTTCAAACATGGAGACTTCTATACTGTGTTGTTGTTCGGTACTCAATAAAACTGTGTATCAGTATTGACAGTACTCCCCCAACCAGAATACAGAGAAACATTTTGGATGCATAAAAGGGATCTACATACACATCAGAAGTAGTTAATGAGTATAAATTCATGCAGCTTTTCCCTTGGGAAACACATAACATGCTTCTGTACCCAAAATTCTGTACTATTTCTTGCTGGATAGGAATCACACACGTAGTTCTGCAGCATAAAGTACATCTTTCCTGGCAAGCCATCACTTGGCTTTGCCTTGATTCTGCAAAAATGCTTCATGACCCTCTTTGTACCCTTCAAGACATTCTTTCTTGCTCTGCTGCAGTGTGAGAGTAAAGGGCAGGGCAGGATTCATCTCTTCACCTCTCCCTGAAACAGGAGCCTCATCAGAGAAGCTTTTCCTGCAGTTCTTAAGTATTGGCCTGCCAAGCTGTACTACTGTGCACAACCCAAACCACAAAGAACTTGAGGAATGTTCTCTGCTGCAGTGATTTTATAGCAAATTTCGGGGGGGTTATGCATATGTTCTTGAAGAATGTTTCTGGTTCCTGTTTAGACCATTCCTCTTTCAATAACTACAGTAATTTAGTTGAAGAGGATCAGTTGTGTTAACTTCTGTTTTTAAAGCCCTGTAATGTGATTTCCCTGTTCTGCAACTCTACCACACAGTTATGCAGCACATGAAGAAATGCAGCACACTGATGTCAGTGCAGCAAGCGCAGCTCAGCTGGAGGTGAAGCCAGATGCTGAGGCAGACTAACAAGATGAAACCACTCCTCGCAGCAGCGGTCTCAAAGCAGAGTATGAAATTACAGAAGACTCGCCATGGTAGGAATCCTTCATCCATGCAGCTCCTGGAGGAGTCACCAATTGCATCAATCTTCACTGCTGGAAGCTGCCTGTTTTCTATTTGTTCCTTCCAGCCTGTGTGCATGGCCCTCCCTCGCACGTATCCTCTCTGACGTCTGTCCTTGGTCCCCTTCCAGGCAGGCTGTGACCTGGCACTGGGTCCCACAGCTGCACGCCAGATCCATCCCAGCCTTCCCTCACAGCTCATCCTGCCCATGGCCAGAGGCTGACCTTGCAGCCACCATACAGCATAAGCAGAGTAGGGCAACAGTTGGTGGTGCTTAAGTCTGCCCTCAGTCCCTGCAGGGCTTTATTTCCCCACAGGGATATTCAAAGCTCTATGCACTGTATTCACTCACCTCAAATCTTTGCTTTTTTGTGTTGAGCCACCCTACTGCCAGAGATAAATTAAGTATTTTTGAGTTCCCTCACAAACTGTTTCATATATTGACTATAAACAGATGTTTTAATTACCTTTTCCATAATGCCATACTTAGTCTTTTCCCTTCTTCTTGTTTAACGCATAGGTACTGCAACTCACACATGCTTAACAAATGAGAGGAATGTCCATGTGTGTTTTGTGGGTTACAATAGGCTTGACCACATCTTCAATGACAGCAGAAATGCCCTGATAGCTATGCAAAAATGTGCCAGCATGAAGTGCTATTTGTCAGTGTGTACCTGACTTCAGCAGCAACCTCTTCCAAGACAGTGATATTCATGTCACTGACAAAATTATCGTGAAGGCTGAGCATACCTGTAGCAAGAATTGTCAAGGCCAGGATTGTGGTTCTGCTTCAGTGCCTGATCTAATTCTCCCTGCAGTGTTTGGCTGAATATACTTACGAATCCTTAGTCATGTTCCTCATACACCACACAGTCACTTTTTGAATAGCTGCCAAGGCACAGCTGGGATGTTAAAAATGCTGTAAGTGCAAGAAATCAGAACATACATGCAACAGTTTCCCATGCAAGTGTAGAGCCCACTGTTAAAATTTCAGGGACATCCAGTTTACCAAAGAGCTGAGTTTTGTGGTTAAAAGACATATGCCTCTCAGACTGCAAGTGACTAGCTTTTGGGACAGGGCAAGTGTTTTGCCTTTGGCTACTTGGAGCATAGCTCAAATATGGGCTAATGGAGAGCATCAATAACTGGTCATGAAAATATTTGAGTTGATTTTGAGACACTATCTCTGAAAAAAACTCTATTCCTAGGTTCTCACTTTGCATTTTAATTAGAAAACAAAAAAGAGTCCTTGATCCTGCTAAATCTATTCTCCAGATTTTTCATTACCTCCTGCTTGTTGTGGCAGGGTTGAGGAAGTGAGCTCTGTCTATGAAAGGTTATTATTAATCATCTTTGACAAAAGACAGCTGGCTTTTGCAATGTTAGAAAGGTGGGAAAGGGATACAGGAAAGAGCTGGTGTCTGGCACAGAATAGGAACTTCCAAATTAAGCGTCCCCAATAGAGAGAAGTACTTTATTTCATTAAAAGGCACATAATACCCACAATTCTGAGAGAAAAAAAAAAAAAAAAAAGCTTAACTAATATCCTAATGAGGAGAAAATGCACAAGGAAGACATAGACCTGGTGACCCAAGTGGAGCTCTGGCCCTATCACAAACACCTGTATTGGAACATGAGGGAAGGGCCTCCAGGAAGGCGAAACCAGAGGAGATGTATGTCCGTGCTTCCTGCAGCCCCAGGGAAGGTCTCATGCCTGCACTGGGGCACAGCACGGAAGGGCTCACACTAGGAGGGAGGTAGACATGTAAATAATGTATAATTGCAAACAATTTTAAATAAACTAAAACCATTTTTACAAAGCTTAAACCTACTTCAAAAAACATGTATTATCCCAAGCAACGGTAATGAAACAGCTGTAATGAAACAGCTGTGTGGTTTTGGTTACTAAACACTGAACTGTTTTTTCCCATATATATATATATATGCAAACACATATTCCAGCCAAAGGCGGAGCAAGAAAGGACTCTCAGTGCTGGCTTACTGCACAGGGGCTGTTCTATCTGACAACTGTGCTATGTTAGGGCTCTACTGATTGCTAACATTTAAGTGAAGTGGGTTGTTGATCAACAGGTATCACACAATCAAACCAGGTTTCTTCTGCTTTCTCAGAAACACTTGCTTTTTAAAGAAAGCAGCTCCAGCAGCATGGCACTAAATTAATCCCTAATTCTACTTTTAGAGTGAGGTCGATGCTGAAAAAAGTGTGAAATTGGACAAACAGATCACTATGAAAACAAGGAAGAAATTACAGCGTAACCCATCGCATCATGAATTCAAATTTGTGCACAGGCTTTCCTGAAAGCACTGGCTTTTGGTGTGTTTTCCAGACATTGTGAATACAAGACAGCATTTAATTTACCCACATGCAGGAATTTCTGCTCAATCCCAGTCTGGGGTGAAGCAGTTTGCACTACAGCCAACACAAATTACCTATAACCATTGCAAAAAAACAATCAGAGGGGATGAAAGGACTGACTTCTTATGCATGTGTCATTCCCAAGGGTGTTGTGTCTGTGACAGTGGAAGGACCAGAAATTCCAGGTCCTGATTGTTGTGGTTTAAGCCCAGCTGTCACTCAGTACCACACACCCACTTTTCCACCACCGCACTCCTCTTCTTTACCTCCTCTCCAGGCACGACAGGGAAGAGAATCGAAAGAATGTAAACTCCATGGGTTGGGATAAGAATAGTCCAGTAACTAAGGTATAACACAAAACTACTACTACTAATAATAATGACAAGGGATATATCAAGGGGAGAGAATTTAAAACTAAAAGGAGAAAGAGAAAATCCCAATAAACACCAGTGGTGCCCAATACAGTTGCTCACCACCCACCGACCGATATCCAGCCCATGACTGGTCATGGTGATTGGTCCCTTCTAGGTGGTTCTCCCCAGTTTATACACTGGGCATGATGTGCTGTGGTATGGAATACCCCTTTGGCTAGTTTGGGTCAGGTGTCCTGTCTCTGCTCCTCCCAGCTTCTTGTGCTCCTCAATGGCAGAGCATGAGAGACTGAGAAGACCTTGATCAGGGTAAGTGCTACTGAACAACAACTAAAACATCAGTGTGTTATCAGCATTGTTCCCAGATTAAAGCCAAAACACAGCACTGCACCAGCAACTAGGAAAAAAATAACTGTGACAGCTGAAACCTGAATACTGCACAGTGCAGATCAGATGACAGTGCCCAAGAGTGGATAGTGCTTCCTGCACTGTGAAGAGCTGCCCAGCAGCAGTTGTATGCTAGAAAGCATAAGCAAAAAGGTGTTTCAGAAATGGTCACTGTGCAGGAAGTTGTGACCCCATATCAGCTTTACCATAAAAATTGTAGGAGAGAGGAGGGACTAGAAAATGCTGGGGGGAAAGAACAGGTCTGTGCTGTCGGTCTGTGCTGTGCACCAGGCACTGAGCACCAAGTGAAGCTAGGAGATGGAATCCTGGCCAGGGGAGTGCACAGAAGTGCTTGACCCATGTTCATCATGTTGTGCTACCTTTAACACCAGGCAGACAAAATCTCTCCTTGGTCACATCACTGAACCATCACCAACATCGTTGTTGCTGGAATTGCCTTTTCTGCCCACAGGTGAGCAGGAAGTAGGTGGCTGGAACAGTGTGGAGGTTCACAATGACATTTCCCTGCTTGTGATACCCCCTTTGTTTTCTAAGTTTCCTTCATATGTCATCTGAGTGGTATAGACACTTTCATATAGTATATGTTGAAAGGCTGATAATAAGATAGATTACAGCTGTTTAGGTCACATAGTAGGTAGGGTTAATGCTTCTAGAGTCTCACAAGCTACAGCTTAGTTCTCTGCTATCTGAACACATTGGCCTTTGTACATAGGATGGAAGACAGCTCAAGACTTGGAACTTTCACAGCTTAAGAAAGTCAGAAACCTGCTATCCAAGTGACCATGGCAAAGAATATGATAAGCACCATTCCCTTCACTGATGCAGACCTGCAGTAAACGCTGCAAGCAACCATATGCTCAGTGTTGTGAAGGACCTCCTGGAGGAAGAACCAGCGCCGCAGCACTGGTTTTGCCTGGGACAGGGGTTCTGCTCCACAGAAAATGGACACACTCTTTCCAGCTTGCAGAGGTGAAAAAGGAACACACTTGTTTTTATACTGGGCAGAGTTTTTGGTTGCAAGCTTCTTTTTGAGAAAATGAACTAACTTCTCACTTACCCACACATCACCTACAAAGCCTGCCGTGTGGCACTGCAGAGCTACTCCTGGTAGAAGGGCAGGGGAGTGGGATGCCCTGGACCCTGACATCAGCAGAAAGCACAATGGCTCCCTCCCCGCCACAGCAGGAACATAGGATCTGCAGACATGAGCAGCGCAGGGCTCTACACAGGGGCTCACAGGCATTAGATTCTCCTTATTTGCAAAGGGTCAGCTGGATCTTGTGACCTGTGTAAATAAGGCTTTGGAAAGAAGCTCAAGAGGCACCTCATGTTCTTATTTCAGAGCCATAGTTCTGGATGGGGGGGAAAGAAATAAACTTAGAAATCAAAAGTTGCTTCACTCTTGAGAGTCTCAAGGTCCCCTGAAAGGGAAAGACACAAGTGACTGACGCAGCAAGTCCCACCAAGTTATTAACTGGTACTGTGGGAGTTGATAGAATTATTCATTCTCAACTCATAAACTCACATGCTGCCTCTTTCCTCTTGCCAATTAACAGTATTACTTAGCACTAATAGACTGCTTTCATTTTCAAGGGGCTTAAGAAAGCAAATTAATCACCTCAACCTGTCTGAAGGGAACAGATGGCAATGGAGTATTAACACTGCAATTTCACAGTTGGAGCAGCTCCCCAGAGAAGGGGCTATCGCAATGCCTGGGAAGCACCTGGCCCTGCTCCCTATTTGCAAGTCAGGGTTCCTGTGTCTCATGTCTGCACCAAGATTCTGCTTTATTCCAACCTCACCACACACTGATTTTCCTAAGCAAAGCTGTACATTTGTCTTATTCCATCTTTAACAGAGTGTGACATCTTTCCAGAAGGCTTCTTATCTCAGCATGTCTCCAGACAGGTCATTACTGCTCTGGATTTAAAAGACTAAATGTCTATCCAGTAATGCAATTAGTCCAGCTTGCCAATGTTTCTTACTGGCAAGAAGTAGACACATTCCCCTATCCATACAGTGGAGATGTTTTTTTACCATGGAACATCTTTGGTTACAGTTGGGTACAGAACAACAGCGTGTGTTTTCCACTCCAGTCACTCCTGTCCCATAGGACTATGGACATGGAGCAGTGTCAGTCCATGGGGCTTTTTGTCTCAGCTGTACAACGCACCATTTTTTTTAAGCCGCATCTGGAAAGAAGATGAGTTCACTCTAGAACAGGGGTTTCTACAGCAAAACTTGCATATGAAGGATGAAATCTGTGGCCATCCTTAGCAGAACCAGCTCAGGATCCAGGCTGTAGCAACTAAAACATGCATGAAGCCAAAGGCAAGTGGTCTGTAAACACTGCAGACTGAACCAGGGATGAAAGAGAGCCTACAGCACCCCTGTTGTGGGGCTGCCAGCTTCGGAGAGCCCCTCAGCTGCACACCTCACCCCTGCTGCTGTCTCCTCATCACCCTGGGGCTGCAGGAACCACTGGGAAGTTTGTTATGGGGGCGCCCATATTTCTGAACCTGGAATGAATTTGGTTAGGTGGCCTCCCACTTGCTTAATGCAGCCATTAAGCACTCTGCCACAAACACAACTCCAGAAAGCCATCTCTCAGAGCACACTGACATTTTCAGGAGAAGACCAAACAAATAAACACAATGATTATAAAACTAACCGATATGACACTGACCAAGCAACTTTTCAGTCTTTTGTGTTTTTTAAAGAATTGACCTATCTATGGAAGGCTTTTATTTACAACATTGAGATAATAACCTATATCTTGGCGCTTAACCCTGCAGTCAGAGAGTATCTCAAAGCAAAACTGTGCAATTATAATAAAGTCAGTCAGTGTCAAATGTCTGACTGGTTTTGGCCTCTCCTCTCCTTCCCCCACCTTTTTTAGGCACCTATCATATAAGTGAAACAAGTTATTATACCCATGTAGCTAATATTCATGAGTATTTTTTCCAGCTCTCCATTAACCCACCATGTATTTTAATCCTTTACAAATGCATAGTAAATCCTCAAACACAAACACTATTTGCATTACCAGCAGCACCTCCAATGAGTATTCTAAAGACTCACAATGCCTGTAATGAGCAAACACCTATTTTTCTCAATTAGTAAACCATTGGTGTCCTTTCTCCTTGCTTGGAATTTATTTTCCTCACCCAGGAATGATAATCAGTGTTCAATGCAAATCCATACCAATGCATAAACCATAAGCAATTTGCATCAAAGTGGTATGAAATCTAAGACTTGTTCCAGCTTTTCTAGTACACAACAACCAAAGCACCCAACAGACTTTGCCATATTGCTCCAGCCCCTTCTGCAAACTCTCTTTCTGACCAGTTTGATACCAGTCCTATTTTATCATCTTCCTAGAGCTGGGGGCTTTATTTTGGAGGGATGCTTGGCAGGAGGGAAAGGAGCATCAAGATTATTCCACATGCCAAATACCTTAAAAGCATAGATTATGATGGTTAGGGGAACAAGGTACCCTTGCTATTTTAAAGTTTTAGTTTGACAGTTCAAACCTTTAATTCTCCTGCACAGCTGAGAACAAGCTACCAGACAACACACAGTTTTAGGCCATTATACTGCTTAGCATTCGTAAAGTGTTGTATTTTAAAAAAAGAAGCAAATAAAAATTTGGTACTACTTATGGCACTCCAGACCATAAAATAATCATAGAATCATAGAATAGTTAGGGTTGGAAAGGACCTTAAGATCATCTAGTTCCAACCCCCCTGCCATGGGCAGGGACACCCCCCACTAAACCATGCCACCCAAGGCTATGTCCAACCCAGCCTTGAACGCCACCAGGGATAGAGCATTCCCAAAAGTAGTCCTTTCAAGTTGTAGTCACTGAATTCCTTGTGGTCCTTGTACTCTGTGAGTTCGCTGGAGTCCCGGATGGAGGACAAAGGTTACGTGTTAAATTAAATGTTTCTGCAAAGCTAATGAGCAACTTTATTAATGGACCATCCCTTAACTATGCATTTAAATACTGTATTCAGACTTAAGAGAGCATGAAAGCACAGTACAGTGCATGTTGGTCTACTTGTAATGTGCCTCTTTTTAGGTTTAAATTGGGTGTGGTAAAAGGTAACATGCTAGCTAATTCAGGTACCTACTCCAGTTCTTTAGAGAAACAAAGATTTCAATTAATTTGTTACTAATCTGGCCATGATACATTGTGGGTTTGCTTATACTTCTGGGTTTAGTTACTCTGTGTTACATTCAGGATGCCTAGACACATCTGTAAACTTCATACCAGTGCCATTATGCAAGGGGCCAATAAGCTGCACAAATCTATTAGAGAAAGCTTCAGTGACTTGTTACATTGTCAGTTAAACTGCTTCTGACCTTTTTAATAGGCATCATTTTACCACAGCACTTCATACATTATAAATAAATAAAACAGAAGTTTATTACCCTGATCAGGCTGACTTGATTCTCAATCAGGACTACCATCACAGCTGGTTTAATTTAATGGAAATAGGATATGTTTTGCTATGGCTTACCCAGTGCTGTATTTTCAGTGCTACAGAAACTGTTTAGATAAATGCTAAATAACACCAGAAGTGACTTTTTTCAGCTACTTCTTCTCTTCCAGTACAACTTTAATAAAAGGAACATCTAGGCTCATTATCAAAACTTGGATGCTTAAAGCCGTCGAGGCATCCCAAATAAGGCATCATATTCCAGTGGTTTCAGGCTTGGTTTGCACAGAACTCTACATTATTGGATCATGCACCACAGCACATTCCAGATAACAGGTCCTACATTCAGGGATTTTCTAGATGAAATTTTAAAGCTGTCCTGGTCACCAGGGCCTCCTGTTCATATACAAAGTTCAGCTGAACATTACGTAGGCAGCCTGCTAACTTACTGGAATGAAAAAAATCTCAACAAAAGCACACACATTTAAAGAAGGAATGGGTAATTCCACAGCAGTAAGTTCTCTGACACAGCAGGTTTTCCTTTTAAGACAGAAATGAGCAACGTTGCTCTCTCTGCATCAAAAAACATTCGTAGTTTCCTGAAGAACCTCAGACGTTGATCAAATGCCACATGACGCTGGAAATAATAGTCTCAACTTCCTTGGCAAACTGCTCACTTCAAACAGGCCCTGCACTACAGCCGCATTTACAGTATCATAAATGGCTTCTCACTGGGAAATTGTGTGCAAAGTTGGTTTGGGGAATGAAGAAAGATTTAAGCTGCCCATATGACCAAGGTACTGAGGTATAACCTTAGAGCTGTACCCTGGTGAAGTAACAGGGTCTCAGTTTCAGCAGATGCTTGACATCAGGCCACACAGGGAAAATAAGATGAACAAAGGTTACATGCAAACAGTCACCTGTGGTTTATGCAACAACAAAACAACCACTGTTCAGGACAGACACACATTCAAAAGAACTTACTGGAAATTACTTTTAATATAGGGAAAACAAGACTGCTTACAATTTGTAGGGTATGATATCGTGACAGACTAATCTGAACAGCTTTTATTTCATGTCTCTAAAACAAGCATTAAGGGGTGATTCACATTACATGAGTCATCTTTGGTAACACTGTACATTTTTTGTCAATAACTTGGGGAACACCAGTTCTTAGTTTCATTCATCATAACTACAAACTAATTTGAGACTTGCAGGAGGATCCTCCAACTGTTCATCACCTTGCAAAGGGAAGAGTTCAGACTAGCAATACCAAGATTACTCCACAGAGTTATGCAGCAAAAGTTCCAATTCTCCTTCATAAAGCGTTACACTAGTTTGTCACTTTGTCTACAATTAAAGTGGGCTTATCCTCAGCACTATTATAAATTAACAACAAAGTAGCTCCTGAAACAAACTGAGGGAGTAGGATTAAAAGCAAAGACCTTTGATGAAAGCATAATTTTCTAACTTTGGTTTCTAACTGTATATTATTAAAATACAAAAAAAAAAAGTCATCATTATTCTAAAAAGATGCATCATTTAGAAAAGAAGTCTCATTCCTTACAAAATGATTTAAAATTAACATAGAAGAATAAAACATTGCTACAGTACAGTTAAGAGCATTCCGATGGCATGTTGTAGGTACACCTGCATGTCCTCTGTTCCATGGTACAACCATGGGTTTTAACTTGCTTTGATGTGCATTTGACAGTCACTGAACTTTTCTCACTTATCTTGATGTGGGCTGTCCCCCCCGTACTGTGTTAACACTTGACTCAGCATTTATCTACAGTTTAAAAGCAGCACAGCTGTCCCACATCCTACAGCTGTGCTCACTCCACTGTGGTACTGGAACGAGCACAACAGCTCGGGTATCTCAGGGAATGTATCATTGTTCTGAATTGCCTTTTCTTCCCGGTTTTATCAGAAGGTGGCTCCTCATTGTTTTTCCCAGCCAGCTGTGCAGGTTCTGTTTGGAATTGTTCTATTTGAATCTCAAGATGTTTTTGAATTGCTAACCCAAGGACTTCAGGATCCACAGATGCCCCATATACTTCCCACGTCATTCCTTCATCGTCCCATCTCACTTCACGCACTGGAGATTTGGGGGCCTCCATGTCTTGCTCTAGGTTCACCTCTGGGAACACATGTGTGTGGCCTTCTGCTGCAGCTGCTGGGCTTGTTGCCACAGATTTGCATTCCATGATTGGAAGAGTTTGTACCTCGGCATCTCTACACTCAAGAGCTGTTTTCAGTCCCCTTGTTAAATCATTCATAGAGGTCATAGTCCACATATCCTTAGTTGTCATTACCATGTTTGCACTCTGCTGGCTACTAAGGGCAACACAGGCAGCATTTGTTTCTGGAGGAGTCTTCTCCTGCTGAGTACAGTGTTGAGCATGTTGCAGTTGTTCACCAGGAATGCTACAGCACTTCAGGACTCTTTTGGCATCCAGGCCTGATTCACTCACTGAAGACACCAGCTTAGGATATGTCAGAATGTCTGAAGTAGAAAAGGTATGAAAATAGCCAGGTGCTGCCTGCTCTTTTCCTGACTCACTAACTGAGCATACCAACTGCGGAACAAGTTGTATAGATGGTATAGGCAAAGAATGGCAATAGGCAGGGATGGTGGCATCTACCTTCATACAAGGGTCCTTCCTTACATTACAGGGCCCTGCAGGATTGTTATGAATTGCCATCACCATGGGGGAGTATGCAGAGTTTGGAATATTACTGTAGATCAGACCACCATGAATAATCCCAGTGGCTTGATTGACTATTGTCCTGTTTGAGAAACCATTTCCCAGCATGTGGGGTCCTAGGACAGCGGTGTGAAATGTTCCAGGATCTGTGTAAACAGTAGTGTTACGTGGCATACCGCTGCTGTCAAAGCTGTTTGTGGGTACTTGCTGGTCTCTGGGTAGAATTGAAGTCACAACGTTTTGATAACGAGGTGCATTTTCATTTGTTTCTGATACGTATTTCTGTGCTTTGAAAGACACTGGTGGACCATGCCTGCAGCTAGAAGAGCTTAGGCTGGAGTAAGTAGCACTGGTTTCTATGTGAGTGACACAAGTCTGGTGTTTGCAACTGCAGGTCAGGTCCGAGTAGCTTCTCTGAAGAGCAGTTCCTGGTTCTTCCATTTTACACATGCTTTGCTGATGGACAATGCAGGCTGAGGAAATATTCTCAACAGTGCTGCTCTTTATATACATTTTAGTGTCCCCCACTTCCCAGGATGCTGGGGACTGTTCAGTGATAAGAATATGATTTGTAGTCTTAGTTCTGCTCTGTGAATTGTCATTGGCTAACTGGTCGCTTCTGGTTTGGACAACTGATCCAAGTCCCATCATCCGAGGCTGTGAGGACCATCCAGGACTCAGCACACTCCTTGCATCATACTTGTTTCCCAGAGTATGGCAGATGGTGCTACTATGGCTTTTCTTCAGCTCCTGCTTATTGCTTTGTCTTTCCTCTAAACTTGATTGCCCAGTACAGGCCAGACTCGAGGAGCTCTTTGACAGGGGGTGACTGTTGACGTTCAAGAGACCATGACAAGTAGAACTCAGTGAGTCTTGGTAGGAGTAAGTGTGGAGCTGGTGGCTGTCAGCTGACATGGCAAAGGAGAGAGATCTGTAAGAAATAGTGGAGAAGAGAGAACCCGAGTAAAACATAAATGTACTGGAAACTGTAATCTCTATTGACTTCCTGCCTGCGCTTCTTTTCACAGTTCACAAGTACTTCTAAAAAAGCAGTTTCTGTGCACTACAGTCTCTGTGTACTCAGACCAGCCAGCTTCCATTTTCAGTTTCCACAATGGATTTTCCCTGAATTAGACTCAGAATTATTGAAATTCTGGGGCTTTTTCATTTCACAAAACACAAAGTTGCTAACATTCATGTTAGCACTTTCACACCTAAGAGAAGCCATAATTGAAGATTTTTAATCTAACCAGATTTAGTGATCCATTTTTGTTGATCAAATCAGATCTTCCATTGTTTGACTACACACATTCCCTTGGTGTCACAGAGGTCATGCAACATTTGTATAACTAAGTTATTTTAATATGCTCATATATCTACATCTATCAACACATATACATATATCTCTTTCCTAAAAGAACCCATTCTGTTGAACAGAAAAATGCAGAGCATTTATTCATTGCTTCCAGATCATGTACTACTGAATATTTTGCTGTGCAGTACAGTGGAAGCCACAATTCCTCGTTTTGGAGAGCTTTCCCTCAGGTGCACTCCAGTTCCCTAGCAAGACTCCTACAGAAACCTTCACAATTCCTTGTGAACCAGATCACTAAAATAAAAGTGAATGCGTGCACCTGGAAAGGTGTGCACATGTGGTAGACAAAAGCACTCTGTAAACATAACAGGAGAGTTCACTCATAACTCCAAGGGCCCAGTGACTGTAAGGGCTGGCATGCAAACCTACGAGTGAGAAGCTTTTAATATGTGATACTTTTGATAGGATGCTTACAGGCTCAAAGAGTCATCTACCCACATAACCGATAAAGAGCATGCCTTTTACTCCACCCACAAACCAAGCAGCTCTACTGCTGAGCCTGACAATTATCAATGCTTACAATTGTAATTCCATTTTTATTGCTAACTTTGGCAAGCCAATAGTTCAGGTTGCAATTTTCTATCACCTAAAATCCATTTGCATTGACTGTGCTCCATAATGAAACTAAATTGAGCAAGATGATGAAAAAATAACAATATCTGCAATCACTTCTTTGAGAAGCTACTCACTGTGGGCTGTGTACTAGGGACTTGGTACTGGCAGAAATATCCTCTAGTGTTAGAGTTTGCAGAAAAAGGCAGTTTCCCCTCTTTCATATGTGCTGGTTCAATTAGAAGTTAAACTCATTACAGACTCCTCACTAAACCTGCTCTGTAAACCACGCAGCCTCTCTGGCCCATAGGACTCCACTGTGGTGGCATCTAAGGACAACACAAAAGCATGTTTTCTTCCAGGAATGGAATCTCAGATTCCTGGGTGAGAGGCACTGCTGAGTGCAGCTGCAGTCAAAAGGAACCACTTTTTTTTTTTGCCACGTATTTCTGTATGTTTTTCAGAAGCCCTTATAAAATCTCACTGAACATTTTGAAGAGAAGCAAGAACTGGGAAAGTGACAGTTTCAAAACATTTCACTCATCTCCTCCAGTGTTATCTATCCTGCAGCCACTTACACATATGGATATAGTCTACAACATAGGAGTCAGTAGGATTAAACACCAGAGCATAGCTGTCTGCAAGGTGAAGATCTTAAATTTAATCTCTTTAGAAGATAATACCTACAAAGGCTCTCACAGATTGGGATGAAACAACATTTACTAATGGAAATCCTCAGTCACAAATACTGAGTCTCAGCTGAAAGAAAGCTTCAAACAGATGGCATAAGGCTGCAAAAACTTTAAAGAGCTCTCTCACAAAGTTTACAAGATTCAAATGTGTGTATACACAGATACCAATGCCTCTATTTGCTTTCTTTTTGTAGCAGTGCTGCAGAAACCTCTGTAACTGGAAGAAGTGATGCAATTTGAGATTGATCCATCACCTGAATGTGAATAAACATATTCAGATAAATTACATAGTCCAAATATGTTGACATAACAGAAAACAACATTCATTGTAATGTTTGCAGTGAAACCTTCAAAGAATTCTGAAGAGATTTATTTTTGCCTCACTCACACAGACTCCAACTGCAGCTGAAATCAAGACCAACCATGGGCCAATGCCACATGTATATGTAAATTACACGTGTACAAATATATATATAACATTATAACTAGCAACTATCAACAGCATTTGAACATCATTACCCGGACAGATCAGTGTTCCATGCTAGCATAACTGTAACAATTACCTTGTGACTTCTTGGCTTTAAAAAGAATGGGAACAATTGCCAGTTAAGTAAAACACCATCCCACCTGACACTTTAGGACATAGTTAAAGATGGGAGGAAGTTAAAAAGAAAAAAAAACCAAAAAAAAAAAACCCAACAAAGCCCCATTCAAACAAGGTGAATCAGCTTCCTTCAGAATAATGCACTTTCCTATTGTGTTGACCCAAAATGGCATTTCCTAGATACCCTGAACACTTTCCCATGTACAGACCACCTGTTGCTGTCCCCTTCCATTCCCTGCTCCTTTTCTCCACTCTGGAAAGACCTATGAGCTCTTTCACCACCAGCCCATTAGGCTCACATGGCAGAGGCAGGATTTTGAGCTGGACTTGTGCATGTGGAGCTCCGCATGGCGAGGGATGCCTGCAGAACAAATTGATTTCTGGCAGACCTGACCTTTCCTCACCTTTGCTGCATCCAAATGTCACCATGGCATTTCACAGTAGCATAAGTGAGCATACAGGTCTGCCACACACTGCATTAGCCTGTTGGTGGGTTGGTTGGTTGTTTTTAAACTGGCTCAGCTCCCACTTACTACATCAAATCATCAGTCCAACCACACCAATCACTAATGTCAGCACAGGGAGGAAACAGAAGACCACTCTCCTCTGCAAAACCACAAATCCAGTAATGCACATAAACCCAGAGCAAACCTGCACACACAGTGCCTTTCTTCCTAAAACTTTGTAAACAGCATGTAATCCCATATTCACCTTCCCAAACTCTACATTTCACATATGCAATGTTGGCTCTGATTCCCCAAGGGACACAAAAAAATCTTACACATACATAGACACCCCTGCAGAAAGGGCACAACACTTTATGAACACATGCTAGAGGTGCTGTACTTCCTACATGAGCTCATGCAGACTGCATCCAGCTGATGACTTCTGAGAAGGGGCAGAAAGCAGAAGTGTCTGAATGGTTATACCAATACATATATAGCACAGAGGGGCTGGGGGCAGGTACCGAGAATGGTGTGACAAGCTTCATAAGAAACAACCAAAAAACCTCAACCCAGCCACAAGACACAGAACCTGTTTGATTTCGCAGCTGTGCAATGCCATGGTTTGTGAATCAGCTAATCAGGAACAGATTACCCATGTGAAACATGGATATAATAACATAGCAGATTCAGTCGGGACTTAGGGACCTGAAACAACATTTTTTTTCATGTTGGGGGGAGAAGACTGCTTTGCCTAAACTTTGCTTTTTAAAAAGTAAAGACCTAATTTATAGGAAAGTAATTTGGGTATTTTATTAAAAAAAATAAAAAATTAATATTAAAAATATTCATTTTTAAAAAAAAAAATATTCAAATAGGTATTTTATTCAAAAATATCCATTGTAGATTTTTAGTTGATCTGAGAGATTTTCATTTGGAAATTCAAAGGAAATTTGCACCTGAATACACAAACAAGAAGGCAGGAACTTTGAGGCAGATACCCTGCTATGAATATATAGAAAACTGTTAGTCAAGCAGAGAAAGGATTAGGATAGAAATGGAATTAACATCCACTATTTTTGGCTTAGCTTCAGATAGCTTATGAGGGGATCTAGGCCGCTTTCACTAATTCCACTGAACTACTTTAAAGCAACAAATGTGTATTTTGCTATGACTTATGATTAAAGTTGCGACCTATTTAATGCAGTAGTAAATTTAGTTTCAAAATGTTAAATATCATGTGTGTTGCTGACTGAAAGACATTCACTGGTAAATTAATGATGACTCAAAAAAACTTCAGTATTTTTGTTTTCTAGGCATGCACTTTTGATTACAATTTTGGCAACAAACACAGATATCAAATGGAATAATTTCTTGCAACCATATTGGTATACAGAGCAAGTTTTCATGTAATAGAAAAATACCACATGGTATTTCAGTATGATTGTACTTAGTTCCTCCTTTATGTATTTGCTACTGATTGCTTTCTTCCCTGCATAGCCAGGCTTCAAAAGAGTGGCATGATAAATATGATATTCACAAAAGAACTCATAGTTTTCATAATATAGTAATATGCAATATTAGCATAAGACAATGTGTTAATAACAGAAGATGCACAGCCACTCTTGCATTTCCTGCAAGAAAACACAAAATGCCATAAAAGTAGCATAGCTGCTGCATTCTTTATCCCAGGAAAGGACTTTTAAAGTACTGATTCAAGAAAAATTTGCACCAGAACATAGCAAGTCACACTCTACAACACGTGTTCTTCCATAAGCACTCTGTGACTACAGTAACTAAACACATTATGATGCACTGTGAATTACCTAACGCATTAAACGGTACAAATCAGTTGCAGAATTTGGGAAGAGATAAAGAGAAATTGCATTTAAAATTTAATACTATTTACTAGAAAAATACATGCAATGCCAGAGACTTACTTCTCTAAGTAAGTTTTACAGAGCTTATTTTTGCTTCATATAACCATGATGGTGAGCCCATAAACCAACAAAACCTGTAACAGTGACTGCAGGCTGTTTCACCCTTCTTCACTTTGCTGATCATACAATAAAAAGCACCAAGTTTGTTTTTTTTCATATATTTCATTTTGTGCTTTCAAACCAGCATCTGGCTGCAAAATAAGAGATAAAATTACAGCCAGTTTCAGAGGTGAGAGCATTACTATGCACGTGTGAAATTTGGAAGTTAGGTGATTTGATCCACACCAGATTTTCAGATGATGACTGCTAATTTCAGGTACTGACCAGGACCCTCCATGGTGAACACTAGCACTTTTTGAGAAGACATGCAACATTAAGGGGTTTGCAAAGTCTTTGCTCAGAATTCACTCCTTCATTTGCATCATTCTGCCCCCAGAATTTGGTAACCTGTGCAGTAATCCATCAGCTTCATAAGACATACACACAATTTCACCAATAGCACCAAACTCCACAACAAACTCATCACGCTTTATTCAAAAATAATGTGATTTTAATTAAGTTAGTTAATTAATATATTAATATATAGTTAAGTTACTTATTACAAGTTTTACTTGAATAGAAGGCTACCATACGTAGGTTCTTAACTTTATTTAATAAATACCTTATTACAAATGCAATTGTTATAAATTTGAACAGGCAAGAGCAGTTTCTGGTTAAAATGACAGAACTTTAATTACAACCCAAGGGGCAGCTGTCACTTACCATGAACACTGCTGACACCTGCCTGGGACACAAGATGGCATGCACATAAATAACTGATTCGCTGTCTAAACAGCCAAGTTATCTTGTGTACCAGAAGCCGTGCAGTATATTCACACTGTGCTCTGTTTGGGCCTGGCATTTTAAGCAACATATCTTCCTTACTGACATCTACAACTGAACTTCTAAGACAGATGTTTACTGTGGGAAAATGACATAAAAAGGAATATCAGCTAATATGGCATTAATTTCTTTTACAGCTCTACTCATTTTAAAGAGGCTCATATCACCATAAATAAATAAAATAGAATATGGTCAAACTTTGTTCCTGCTTGCCCACACTGAGAATTACTGGTAACTTACACAAGAAAGAAAGCTCTGTGTTGCACTTACACAAAGTTTGAGATGCCAGTATTATGAGACCCTATGGCCTATCCCTAACTACACTCCACTAAAAGAAATAGTCCATTAACAGTAATCACTAACATCAACTGCTGGGGGGGGGGGAGGCAAACCACTTGAAAGACATTGGCAAAACGGGATTAGCCATGGTAAAAGGCTTAGAGATTCAAGTGTCTGGGATTAGGAGGGTTTTGGTGGTTTTAATTGATGTTTTATTTTGGTGAGCTATAAGGGAAAGGAAGAAATAGAAGAAGTTACAGTAGGGGAAAAGATATCACTCATCAGGGGACATCAAGGAATTTCTCTAAATTCTGTAAATATAACAATGCAACTAGATTATTATGGAATCAGGTTGAGACCCCAGTTACTTAACCTTTAATCCATCATCTTCCTTTAGGCTTTCCATTTTGGAGTAGCATTATAAATTGACTATGCCTTGGCTCAGTTCAATCTGCTAATGCCTTCTGGTAAATATTTTGGGTCATCTTGTATGTCCAAGTATCAGACAGATCTACAGGGCAGACTGATCTGGGCATCTACAACCACCATCAGATGCACACAGCAGTCAACAGCATACTGTGTATGCAGATGAATGGAATTGATGTTCAATTCCACACCACTAGAAGCACTGGTGACAGTGGTGCACATCACTGGGATTGTAACTCACTTGTAGGAAGAGAAGTACATTTGCCAAGCTAGAAAACATGAGAGAAGTTATGACACCCGGTGTGCAGCACAGCAAAAGCATAGGTCGTGTGTGGTTTATGTCCGTATAAACTAGTTTGTCACAGCTTTTCTTTCATTTCTGTTAATCATAACTTTGTCCATCAGGCTTTTCTAAAAGACTTTGTCTTTTCCCTACCCGAAGCTGAGCATTCTGGACAGATATCACTTTGCATTGATTTGCAACAAAACGACAAACAGTGAGTCCCGTTTTTATTGAGCATTAATGAACCTCAGCTATCTCCTTACCGAGGACTCAAGCAGAGACCTCTTCCCCCAAATGCTGAAGCTACCACGGGGAGCCTGATTACCAGTCACCTTACCAGGGATAATATAATAGTAGCCATTTCAGAAAGTGAATAGTTTCAAACATTAGCTGGTACATTCATCTCAAGGCTAAATGATTGGGTCGCTGCATCCACAATTACCCCAACAGTATAAAGAGTCATACAAAAAGGATGAGCATTCAGTTTTAAGAAACAACAAGGGCAGCCCACAGCTGTGTCAGAGCCTGAGCCACAAAAGAAGAGCCGGGAACTCTAAATTCTAAAATGAAAAAGGCTAAAATAAGAGTCCCAGAAGAGAAGAGCCTGAGAAGGATGAATCAAAGGAGATTATTTTAATGACAACTCTAATTGCATTCCCAGACAGGAGAATTCACATGGGGCTGTAAATAAATTGTTGAGAAACCAGGGAAGGGTGGACTCTATCACAAGGGAGGCATGTATTGGGATGTAGTCCTGACATCAGCATATTACGCACTGTGCAACTATGTGTCCTCCTCACCACCTTTCTGTATTTAATCATCTGTCCCAGAAATAACTTCAAAGATCTCTTAGGATTTTGATCTTTTTTTAGAAGAAGATTGTAAGCAAAACATTACTCCCACTATGTCTCCATGTGCACATAGACCTACCTCAGTATACAAACGGCCTGACAATATAACCAACAGAGCTAAAAGATGAGATATTGCACAGTCACATTTGGCGCTCACTGGTAGTATTTGACAGCTCACTTTAAAGCTCATCTCTTCAGTCAGAAGATTGGACATTTAATCAGCTGTTTTCAGCAGCTGGGGCAACACTAACCTAGAATTATGCTTACAGTGTGAATAGTGTGTGCCTACAGAAGTGGTACATTAATATAATTGTCTTTCTGGTTTAAGCAGAGCAGAATTATGCAAAATGGAACTGTTAATTCAGCTGCCAGGTTTATGCCATTAAGAATTGCTGGCTACCGATATCCACTGGCAGCACAGAAGTTCTGTGAGAAAAACATTTCATAATTCTGTAGGAATTAATCTTCAATGCACAAAATTTCCAGTGACTTATATACATTTGGGTTTATTTCAGAGAGTGAACCTTTTCCTCTTCAAAGAAGAGGAAAAAATCCTATTCCATCATACGTACCAATTTGGAGGGGACAGGGTCAGTCTTGTACTCAATGATTCGTATCCCTCAGAGCTCCCTTTCTGGGTTCTCTCTTCAGTTCTGAACAGACTACTCCCAAAGCAAACCTATTGATTTGGAACTCCACAAAACCACAGTCATAGCTCACTCAGGAAGCCTCTACCCATCAGAGGCCAGAGCCTGCAAATGTATGAATCACAGAACTTAAAAATCAAACAGAAAACCAAAAGCCCACTTCGAGCTTGCTTCCCATCTCACAGCAAGAGACTACAACTACGTGTTAATGCAATCCTCACAAGAGGCCAGCAGTTCGCACATCAAAATTCCACCCAAACCAGCTAAGTGATTAAAATATCCATGTGTAAATTCATGTGTTTTAGTAGTAAATATTCAAATCATCATCTTTGCTGTTTACTTGAAAGCTTAATAACAAGAGTTAGAGGGAAGATATGAATTCAGCTTGGCTTAGCTTACCTGCCCTATAGATATCCTAGCTTTAACTTCAGGCCAGTGAAAAGGTGATCTTTCTTATGATGCTTCTCTGGTGCAGAATGATGCTTGGATGTAATTTGTGTGATTGATGCTTATACTCAACACCAGGCTAGCAAAGACCTGACTGATATCAACTTCATTTATTTAGCTTGCTCCTATTCCCATGGTTTTAGTATAGATAACTGTGCAGCCCCAAAGTGATATTTTTGTGGTTCCTTTTGCTAAAGATAATTTCTCTAGAGTGGAACTTTATTCTGAAGAACTTCAGCAGCTTTTGTAAAGGAAACAGACCGCCTTCTTCCCTACCATCCACTAATCAGAGAACACTCCTGAAGGACAGTTCTTAACATACATATAAACTATCAGCTGCATAGCTTTAGATCCATTCAGTAGTTAAAATGCAGACATAAGAAATACCACATCAAATGATGTTAACTAGAGAATGGCTCATTTAGGATGTCTCACTAGACTGCCTTCTCATTGTATCCCTTGTGCAAATATTCCCGACCACTGTTCTCCAACATTTATTTTCATTCCCCTTTTTTGCTTTCACAGAAAAGGTACTGCTCTCACTACTGAAAGACCCCTGTGCCCCCCCAAGCTGAAAAATGACTTTTAAGAGGTCAGATGGTTCAGACCATCCAGAATTTTAAAAGCCCAAAGAGAAGTGTTTTCACATATGATACTGTACATGCATACAGCCTTACAGTTTATGCCACTTAAAAATATCATTACTGTCTAATGAAGCTTCAAGAATTAACCAAATGCCAGTGCCCATGAACCTTATGGTGCTGCTCACAGTCACACCAGAACGGTTTAGGACCACAAGCAATGAAATGTCACATCCATCTGCCAAAGACACAAACTTTTGTTTGTTTTAGGAAATAAGAGAATTGCCCAATGACTTGAGGGTCACTTGCACCACTATAACTATGGCGTATGATAACAACAAAAGTTCTATTTTTTCTGATTCATTGAAAAAAATACTTATAGAACAAAGAAAATTAATAAATATCATTAGCAAACCTCTGTCCAGTTGTTGAGCCTCTGAAAACATCTTTCCTAGGTTGCATTCTCCTGCAAGTTGTTGAACAGCCTACAATATCCAAATACAAGGGACTAATCAAGTATACTCCATCCTCATTTTAAAACCTTAACTATAGAAGAAAGGAATGGAGAATTCAGCCTCTTCACTACCCAGAGAGTTGCTGAAGAAGGAAGAGGATTTTGCAGCACAGAACTAAACAGCCTGTAGACAGGCATAACATTACCTCATTGGTACAGCAAATACCTCGGCTCATCTGGAGTGTTTTAAAGCTACAGAGATACTCTTTGTCATTACCCTTAAAAACTTCAGAAGTATAATGATCATCAATTACAATTTGTGCCCGTTCTACCTTCCCTAATACAGTCATATTTTTCAAGTGCATTTTGAATATGAATAGTTTACTATGGAAGCAAAAATGTGGATTTGGTATGGTTACCTAATGGGGAATTATCACATCTGGTATTATAAACCAGCTCAGACATCACAAAGTTATATGCAGTCTATTGCCCTTCTTTTTATGCAGCCCTAGTTAATTGTCAGTTAAACTAAACTGCAATTGCAGCTCTCTCTAGAGTACAGTTAAGATAAAATGTCTGCATGGTAAAAATCAACAAAACCCCATAAGCAGAGAATAGTGCTCTACAGAGTAACAGAGCCATGACATGAAAACATGAAGTCCTCATCTAATCCACCCTCACAAATCAAACCTTCCGTAAACCTAATTCTTCCACACAAAGATTGCATGCAGAGGTCTTTGTACTGAGATTTTACTGCAGTCTAGATCCTGCAAACATTCAGACAAATGCTTAACCTTAAACATGCAAACAACTATTTGCAAGGTTTAATCAATGTCTTCATGCAAGGAAATCACCAATGTTTTTGTATCAGATGGTTACTTTGAAGCATGAGTCAGTGGTAAAGAGATAGATTTTGATTTTTATATGGTCCATCTTATTTATGCAAAAAATCAACACCTTACAAAATATATTCAACCAATGGCTATCTTTCCAGCCACCTTTCATGCCTAGAATGCTCTAACCAAAAACAATTGCTTACTCTCCCCCTCCAAATTTTTAAACCTCTTCCCCTAAAATCCAGGAGTGCAACAGCACAAATTCTTATTTTTGATCATAGGAGGTTATAAGCTACAATATATCCAACAAATACTCTTCTACTACGGTTTCAGATTTAAAACATTTATTCTAATGACAATAAAATGCCAAACCAAATCAAATATTTATGACTCTGCAAAAGACATGTTTTTGTTCAAGAGAAAATTTTATCAGTCATTCTAAACAGTGGTTGGTGGTTTATCTAGGAAAGAAGAGTGTAAAACTAAGCTGATATGCTGAGGGCACTGAAATATTCCTAGTTTTTCTCTAGTGTTGGATATTAATGTCTTAGGAATTTAAAAAACATGGTACACATCATATTAAAAACAAGGGAACCCATTCTCTGGTAGATAAATACTAAAAGGCAATAATTTGAAGCAATACAATTTACTATCTTCTTTTTTTTCAACATCAAAAATCCAACATACGCACAAAATATAATTAAAAATCGTCTTCATAAGCTTGCATGTGGGCTGATAAATAAAGACAAATGGGATTATGTTTGTTTTTTTTTTTTTCTCCCCCAGAGAAACAGTGACAAGTATATTCTAGAAACTCTTGCTAAAAGACAAATAAACCTATAAGTGAAAGACACCAGCACAATGAAGCTCACATTCCTATCATTTAGTAAAAGAAAACTACAATTTCCTGGGCTTTTCAGCCCGGTTATCAACCCCCTGCTGACAACACAGCACTGACAGAAGCCTGGGTCTGTCTCTGTGCAGCTTCTCTCCCTTCCCCTCATCTGCTTTGTTACTCTCAAAGACATGCTGGCAAAACGGAGAGAACTCGGCGTCCTTACAGGAGACGAGAGAACGGGCAATACATGCCTTCCATGGTCCTTACCTTTCCCCTACTCAGGGACTGCACATCCAGCTTCCCTGCCCAAGTTACTTGGAGGGTATTTAAAACAGATGCTCAGAAATCGGAGGAGAAGGAAAGCCAAAAGTGTTCAGATTTCCTCTGGAGACTGGGCTCCCTGATCCGCCTGATGATGTTGACACCAAGGTAAGCATATGATAAGGGGAAAGAGGAGGAATTGTTAGAAAGCATCAAAAACAGGAGCCTGGGAAATGGAGCTTTCTCTGCTTAGACGTGACGCCCCTTCCTGCCTCCTGCCTTGGCTGGAGAGGAAATAAAAGGGAGTCTAGGAGGGAGGGAGGGAGATAATCCTGCAGCTTCATCTAATTAGAGAAACTGGGCCTGTGCAGAGCTGGCAAAGACGCCAGGGAGGCAGAGGGAGGGGAGACAAAGAGGGGCAGGAAGAGGAGGAGCGGAGGGGGAGAAACAGAAAAGGGAAAATTATAACAGGTATACAAAGGAGCTGTTTCCTGGGCCAAGCCACCCTAGATGAGATCAATTTCTAAGCTCATGTAAAGGTGAAATCAGTAGGAAACACCCACTGCTTCTGGCAATCTGGAGCGATCAGCAAAAATAAACAAACAACTTCCCCTCCCACCTCCAAAACAAAATCAAACCAAAACAGAATGCGCCAGTTGATAGGCATGAACTGAGAACAAGGACATTCCGAAGGACTGAAAAGAGTGGGACTGTTTAAGCAGGGAGCAATGAAATAAGACCCAGTACACTACAGATAGCTGTCTAGTGTGTCATGGACAGGACACAATTTAAAACAACTTTTCTCTTGGCAACTCATTTTCCAGAACTTGTTTCTGCTTACTGAAACACATCTTAGTTGAACCAAAGTGACTTTAAAGAAGTACATCTCAGTACATATATCGGTTACCCTGGCCACAGCCCCACAGTCATTCTCACCCTCCTAAAACCTGGCACAGGCACTCCTGGGCTCACAGCCCCACACCTAAGTGTGACCACCTGCACCACTGTGCTACTGCACCCCATGGGGGATCCCCCATGTGCAGGGGGCTGCAGCCCGTCTGGTCCTCAATGCACACAAGTGTGAGGGCAGCTCCATTCCCTTGCCCTCAGCTTGACATGGGAGCTCACCTGAAGGGCACTGGCAGGGTGTCTATGGTGCTGTTGTTGAGCTGTTGTAGAGGTTCATCTAAGCCACCTTGAGACCTGTGGTGTATTGAGGAACGTTAAGGACAGATGTGGCCAATGGAATCTTGTCCCCATTCATGATGGCCCATTTCTATAAGAAATCTCCCCTTCCACTCACCTTTATTAGCTGCTACACTAAGTCCTTTCCCAAGTACCACTTCTTGCCTCTGCATTTTGAGCTGCTTTTATGTCTTTCTGGCCTATTTCCCTCAATTTAAAGCTTCACACAAGGCAGGCTGGTTAGATCTCTGATGGGGCAAGCAGAAGGATGCCAAAGCATCAGAAATAAACACCTTCAAATGCTATTTCTTTCTCTTCAGGAAGGAATTACATTTTTTCCAAAGTAAAACACTTAGAACACATTCTCACTTTGTTCCTAAGTCTTCCCTCCTACCCTCCCATCACACCTAAGTCAGCTGGGAGATGTGGAACAAAATCCCCTTCCTGATGCTTTTAGGAACACAGTATTGTTCCCCAGGTCTTTAAAATGGGCTATAAACCCAGTTATTTTCTTTAGGCTTCCAGGCTTTGCTCCTAAGAGGGGCATCCCCACACACTCACTGAGCAATTACTCCCTCAGGATACAGGTCAAGAAGCATTTCAGGCATTAACAACCATGCATGCATCATCAGCAGCTTTCTGGCTGCTTTATTTTACTTGCTATGTTCATTATAGCAATGAAACAGATTAGGGACTTGAAATCAGCTGTTTGTGCTGACCTTGTGCATCCTTACGGCAAGGCCACAAACAGAAGTTCCTTCCAGAGCATTCTTATCAGCATTCCTGGTGGCTCAGGATCATATCATATCATAACAGGGGCAGAGCAGTTGATATCATCTACCTGGACTTGTGCAAAGCATTCAACACTGTCACACACAACACCCTTGCCTCTAAATTGGAAAGGCAACAATTTGATAGGCGGACCACTTAGTGGAAAAGAACTGTCTGGATGGCAGCAAGCAAAGAGTTGTGGTCAGTGGCTCAATGTCCACTGTCCTTTCCAACCCTAACTATTCTATGATTCTATAATGCATTTCTCTTTTTCTTTAAACCCTCTACAGAAGGAAGTTCCATAGCTCCCTTGTTCTGGATTTGGTATGCCCAGCAAGGTTGACTATTTTCACTAAAAGCATCAAAATGTACTTACACACCATCCCTGGAAGTGTTCAAAAAACATGTAGACGAGACCCTCAGTGACATGGTTTAGTGGTGGACTTGGCAGTACTGAGGTAAGGGTTGGACTTAATGAACTTGAAGGTCTTTTCCAACCCAGTTGATTCTGTGATACTGGTGACCAGCTTATACCTGAACAGGTTACACATCTGGGCATCCATAACAATGTGATTGCCTTTTCATTTAAAAGCTTTTTCATTTTAAATTTAATGAGAAAGGTGTAAAGATGTTTCAAATTCAAATTTGAAGAATTTATTGTGTATTTTTCTTTAACAAAGTTGACAGTTAAAGGAAACTGAAAAGTCAATAGCCTACAGATGCATTAGGCTAAATTCAGACAATGTTGATGAATTTCTGTTGGGAAGAAGGGACACACTGTTTTTCAACGGGATTTTTGCAGAACAGTTCTGCCACTGGTACTCAGCCTGACCAGTTCCCATTAACTCCACCCAGGGCTTGAACATGTGAGACTGCGCTTAATTTAGTGAAATTATAATCCCACTCCCAGCCATGGAAACAAGATTTCAAAATGACTATTTACTGATATGGGTGCTTGAAGATCAGAAGCAAGCAAACCAGCAGCCCCATGACTTTGAGTCACATCATGTGAGACAGGGCGATTTTGCTCCACTTGCCTGCTGAAGGGCTTCACTGCACAGATCTGCCAGACCCACAGGCCAGTTTTTGTCACCACAGCCTCCATCTGAGCAATCAGGGCTTCCACATTCAAGAGAAGAGAAACCCAGTCCTTATCCAGACAGTCTTTGTCTAATCTAAAATTCACTGACCACACGTTGACCACCTACCCCAATTCAGAAGAGGGTACAGGGTGGGAAAACCATCCTGATCTCTTCGTTCCTCCCTGTGAGACCTAAAAACTTGTACTGAGGCCCTCCTCTCACCCCTTCCCATTTACAACCCTTAGACTGCCTGAACTGCTGTCATTTGCATAACCTTTTCATGTCAGGTGAGGGGATTTGGACCTGCCCAGACTGTGCTTGCTGAACTCCTCATCAGCCTCAAACCTTCCAAGCTCTTGGAGGAGGCAAGTTCAAGTGCCCCCAGTGGGAATGTGCTCTGCTGCAAGTGCACATTTCTTTCTGAGCTGACTCAAGAAAACGCTGCTTGCAATTAGTTCATACATCTCTCTCTGGGGGCTCTGTATGCAAACCCTGGAAGGCTGGTATTTGCTGTCTGTTGATTCAAAGCCACTTAAGGCAGTGAAACAGCACCTGCAACCAGGCAGATTTTAACTTAATGCATTTCTGGATTAGGTTCTAGTCTACCACAGTAATGTAGCCCTCCAGGAACAACATGCTGTCTTCTGGGTAACACTGCTCACTTGCCTGAATGCTATCTGCCATAGTCAATTTGGATCAGGTCTTGGATATCACCACTGTAAAGGATTTTTGAGTGTTTCTGAAGAGTAACATCACTTTAGCGCAGTCTGAGAGAGCCTGTAAGATACCAACTAATGCACCATAGCTAAACTTCTACTCCTATAACGAGTCAGAAGCTCTCCTCCCTAGACACAGCTAACTCCTTATTTAAGTTGGCATCCTGTATGCAGTGGCAAGTTTGCGGTTTTTGCTTATGCTCAGATACCTGAAATAATTCCAGTCACTCCAATATAGAAGCTAGTTTTCACACATGCAAGTGTGAAATGCATCCAAGATTGTTTGAAAACATAAAACTGACCATCACCTTCAATTTGACATAAAATCACAGAACAGTTTGGGTTGCAAAGGACCTTAAGATCATCTAGTTCCAACCCCCCTTGCCATAGGCAGGGACACCTCACACTAGACCATGCCACCCAAAGCTCTGTCCAGTCTGGCCTTAAACACCACCAGAGATGGAGTATTTACTACTTTTGGGGGCAACCCATTCCAGTGCCTCACTACCTCACATTAAAGAACTTATTCCTTATTTCCAACCTGAACTTTCCCTGTTTACTTCCTTATTTCCAACCTTAACTTTCTCCTGTTTATCTTTCCTGTCTTTTGATATATACACAGATATCGTTTCCTTAGTTTATTTGTCATCCCTCTAGAATGTCGTTGAACTCATTTGCTTATAAACATTCTGTAGAGGGGATTTATATATAGCAAGTAGCATGACAACTTCTGCTTCTTCTGCTTGGGAGAAGATAACTGCTGGTTAGACAGCCCAATTATAGCAAGTACAGTCTATGAATAAGCCTCTATTCTGTAATTTTGTTTTTCTGTGGAAAGGAAGATGATTTGTTTGGGTTTATCTCATCTGTTCACTTCACAAAGTTGCTATGAAATCTGCCAGGTCATCTACATTCACCTTTCTTGGGAATAATGCCATAACACTCCTGACATGACTTTCGTCAAGGAGCAACATAGATGTAGTCCTCTTCTTTGTAGGATTAGCCTTTTTGAAAGCTGTCAGGCTTTTTAGTACAGTGAAAGCCAGTGGTTTGGCACTGTGTCATCTCCCTTCTTTTTCATCTTGGATTTGAGCAGCTTTCTCAACAAAGCAGGCCAGATCTTTTGCCTTTATTTTGCCACGACAGCTTGCAAGGAAGCATACTGACATGAGCAATCTTATCTATTTCAAAGATTTAGCAAATCTCTACACAGCACTATTTTTTTTTGTTCTATTCATTTGATAACCAAACAACAGCTGATTATGGAGAAGGCAAACAAGATCCCTCTTACAAGCATTTTTTGTTATAAACCAAAGATTTCATGACATGAAACCTTAAATCCCATCTTAAATCAAGGGACTATCACATGGGCACTCTGCTCTCGCTTCTCCTTTCCCAGATCTCATTTCCTCCCATGCACAATCACCAGAATGTCTCCCCTGTTCTTTACTGTTGCTCAATACCTGGTAGCAAAAAGCAATAAGTAATTGCAACAACAACAACAACAACAAAAACAACCCTTCAAGCCAGTTTTGGGGTAGCTTTAAGCTGCCTTTCATGAAATAAGGGCTTTGACACTTTAATCACATATTTAGCTTTGCTCTGCATTTCATTGCTAGTGTTCCATTACTCTCAACTGGAAAGGATGCAAGCTGGCAGGGCTCCCAGAAAACACACAGAAAACCCCAACAAAAAATACCAATAAAACCAAGTAAGCCAAAACCAGTACAAAGTGTTACACTTCAGGAAGTCTCCAGTAATTCTGTCCTGCGTGACTTACCCACCAAGACACTCTTGCAAATTTGGATCTGAACTCTTTTCAAAAACACATTCATGTATATACTAAACCTCCTTAGTTTATGCTTGCAAATGCTGTGATTCAAGAGTGATTTGGTCTATGGATCACAAATGGAAACAAAAGTAGTGGAGTCTTTTCTAGACCATAGCTGGTGCCTAGGTCAGGGTGCTGTGAACAAAGTCTGCTGTAGAGACAGCGCCACTTAATGGGAGTCAAGCAGCTAAATGAAGACTTCAATTTTGTGCTGCCTCAATTCAAGCATGTAAACTGAGGAAATGTTATCAGTGAGAAGTTGGGGAAAGAACAAGGAAAACACTGTACAAGAGGAAAGTACTGCACCCTGGGAGCTTGATTTCTGACCCTGATGCAGTTTCAAAAAGCACAGCTCTGCAATTCCAATAAGGTTTTGTTTTGCCATATGACCTGGAAAATTCCCAACCAATTTAGATCACAAACATCATAATGTAATTGTCCCCATGGACTGACTCCAGCACACACAACATTCCTAATCCAGCCTCCCTTTCCCTGGACAAATGCTTGGGCAGTTTACCCATTCCCATTTCTGTCACATGCAGCAGGAGGCTTTACTACACTGGACTCTGACTTCTCTCAGATGAGCTGGGAGGCTTGTTCAGGATATGCTGGGCAGAGGGTATGGTGGAAGAAAGACAGATAAAGTTCAGAGGCTTCAGAGAAGTTGGGAGAATTTGCAGAGCATTTGGATTTATTCCCTGTGGCTGCCTATATCGGAGCACTCTCATAAGAGGAATAACCCTTGCTTAAATGAAACAGAGACTAAATTATTATGCAACCAACATACCAGGGTGACATTCCAAATGAGACATAAGCTGAGAGCATCAGCACTATATATTAAATAAGGCTCACACAAATAAGACCAAAAAAGTAGTACACACAGATTTCAGAGCAGCTCCATAGCAAGGGAATAATGCTATTTCAAGTGTATCCACTGCCAGGGGCAGTCCAGTGAGATGGACTGTGAACCCCAGGCTAGCTCTGCCTGCAATAATCTGCAGGGTTGACTCTGTGACAGATTGAAATGCACTAACAGTGTTTATGCAACTAAATCTTGTTCTAATCTATTATCTTATATAACCTTTGCTCATGGACATACTGACTCATAGGCCTTAGGAATATAAAGAAAATCACCCTTTTTTACTCTCTCCTATCCTTAAACCCCTGGTTGCCAAATAAACAAATAGATTGTCAGAGGTCTCGTTCATACTCTTTAAAGAAAAATTATGCTGGTAGATTTAAAAAAAAGGTATCAACTAAAGTCCTAAAATCCACTTCTCTGCACATACAACCAAAATCATATGATAAGATAGCTAATAGCAGGCAGGTGCCCTTCAGGTTAGCATTTCCAACGACAGAATGCATCATTTGAGCCCCAGGCAGGGAAAGAGACAGAAATTGTTTAGCTAGTTCCTAGGATAAAAACATTGCTTTCTAGCATTCAGACACTACCTCTCCAAGTAAAGCAAGGCAACAATATCTGAGAGAGATTTCTTCAGTCAAAATATTTACTTTTACCCTTGTGACATTTCTTGCATTTCCTAGAACATTTTCACACATATTTTAAATGAGGAGCTAGCAGGAGCAGGGTAAGGCATTCTTCCTGCAGCAGTCTTAGTTCTAGTGATTACTACATGCAGCATGTCCACAACAGCTTATTTTTGCCCTTCCTGGCTAGGTTTTAACCTAGATTTGTGAGAGGGTTTGAAATAAATGAACCTTTTTAGGGGTTTGGGGACTGGGGGGGGTTGTTTTGTTTATTTTCCTGCCATTTGAATAGTTCATATAGCTGTTGCCTGTGTAACACTTGTTACTTACCCAATACCTGATTTAATTTCTACCCTTCGGTACTGAGAATTCATGCACAGGCCAAAGCTGATCAGTATCACTTGGAATTAATGTATCTGGAGCCAAATCCCCTTGTATTATGTATTCAGGAAAGGTCATTATGCACTTTTGATGCATACTGTCACTGTCCATACTAGACAGATATTCTGAAATAGATCAGATGTTCCTTATTAGTCATTTCAAAAGCAGAAGAAGAACAGGCATTGTGCCTGTTTCTGCTAAGTCCCTTTGCATATTAGAATGGTCTCTTAGGGGATTCTGTGATCATAACGACCCGTTTACTCTGGCAGATACAGAAGCTGGGTCTAGATAACACCAGTCATGTTTTAGCTTTGTCCTGTGTGGTGATTCACCAAGGAAAGCTCCCAGAGGGAGCCCAAGGATGGCACCTGCCCTGCTGTCTCCTGGCTGCTTTGGAAAGACAAAGGGATCACTTAGGGAGATGAAATAGGACTTATGTATATGAAGTTTATTGTTTTTCCCAACACTCGGGATTCAAATTTTCTTTTCTTACACCCTTGACCCTCAAGACCTCACTACATTCTTGCCCAAAACCACTAAACCTTACAAAAATACGTGGAATGGCATCTGTAAACCTGTTATTGCTACATATAGAGCAGTTTCAGATGCACACACCTGCAGAAAGTACCATAAGTTAAAGCAAAGAGATAATCAGCTTTTAGTATCTCGTTCCAGTTGTATATGCTCCCAAAACCAACCAAACAAAATTTTGCTGTCCGAAGTTTTCATCCCTTATGGACTACAGATTTAGGGCTATATTACCTACAGGGTAATATATACATTTTTGCGCTTTCCCGTGCTTTATTCAAATCTTCAGATGCATTTCTGTCTACAGACTCGTCTGCCTGCTCAGCAATCCCTTCCCATTTGTCTTATAGTACTCACCATACTTAACATTGTGTCTGGATTAAATCCATTATCTGTTTCAGAGGGAGGGAAAGTTAGGAAATACTGTCTAAAATAAAAACTAGGCTTGCCTTAGAACAACATTTGTCTTCCATGGCTACAGCTGCGCAAACAGCTCATTTTGAACGTGTACACAAGTAATCTTGCAAGGCCTTGGCAAGCTAACAAAGTTTAGATTACCATCGCCAAGGCTAGGTGATGTGCAAAACAAGAACAAAAAGTCAGATATTGCTCCAAAAATGCTTTGAAACCATGAAGGCCAGAGCGTTACAAATAATTTTCTCTACAACAATCTCTATAGGCTTTATGCAAATTGTCGTGAACTCCAAGCTTATTAATAAAAGTCATCGGAGAGGAACATTTTGTGCTGTTTTTTTCTTGAAGAAGCACCAGCTGCTAACTTTCTTAATGCAATTTACATTAGCAAAAAAGCCCATGAGAACATTATCCTGTTAAAACAGACTTGGTATTCCTGAAACTCCTACTGTGAAACACAGGAAGAAAAAGTCAACTGAAAGGAATAGAAGTTTGCATCCTCTGCATTCTGTTTCAGAAAGAAAAAGAAAAAAGGCACTTTTAAGAGAACTCAGCTCACTCTACCGATTCTCAACAAAGCCCAACTTTGGACAGGAGGTGGTGCTGTATCTTGCATAAATTTTATTCTCCAGCAACACCAACAGTAGCATTGTACTAAAAGCAAAAGGAAAAAAAAAAAACAGAAACCTTTTTAGCTCTGTAGAAATGCTGATATGTGGACTTCCTATGTATACTTTCATAGCAGTAGATATGCTATAACAGTGCGGAAAAGATTTGTAAGAAGGCCCTAAAGAGAAAGCAAATGCATCATGTGTTCAAGTCTTCAAGGGACTTCAGGGACTTCAATACCCAGCAAAAGAAGAGTACCAAAGCATGGAGGGGGGAATCCATCTTGCACAGCATGCTCTATGCAAGCTGTTGCAGTTTTCTGTGTGCTCAAAGCTCCGTTGACCAGTTCTATGCCAGAAGGAAACTGATACCACGGTGGAAGGTTTGCACAGGTCCAGATAGCATTCTGCCTATCCTTCCCTGAGGAGTACCACAGACACAAATAGTGTCACGGGTTTTACTGGCCTACAATGAAATTCCAAAGCAGGAAACTAAACACTCTTTACTAGGTTAAAGTTATCTTCTGCTTCCCCCCTTTTCTTTTCTTTTTTTGCTGTCTTTCTCCCTAGGCCCTTTGAAGAGGCACCAAACATGGCAGCTTTTGAAGATATTTTTCCTGTTGTCCACGTTGGTCCTGTCTCTGTTCCATTTCATACATGTAATTTTAGCAGGAAACTTGTTCTGGATTGTAGCCCTAGGCACTCAGAGTCAGAGCACTTAAAGGCAACTACCATCAACACTAAAGCTGAGAGAAAACAGTTCTGGCAGACTCATTCCCTTCTGGATGCACTTACTCTCCCATTCTCATCTCTTCTTTTGAAAGGAAACTAACAAACGACTCCCAGAATGAGCCCAAAGGATATTTCATGACAGAGTCGATCTTTCTTTCACATTTTCTTTTCTGAAACAGTCAATTATCCACAACCTGCTCAAGCTAAGAACTGTATGTTAGCCCAAGGCCAACAGTAGATTGTGGGAGAAATTCTTATCTCAGTTACGCAACTGTGACTCTGGAGGAATTCCAGCTATTAAACAATCTATAAAATAAGGATAACAATAACTATTATTTCAAAAAGCTTTTGTGATGGTTAACTACCCATAATTAAGGATGATCCAGAAATCAGGAGCATAGAAATGAAAGCCTCTATAGAAATTCTAAGAACTCGTTATTTGTGCCATTCACAATCATACTTCTTAATGTAATCTATTTACTGTAGTTAGGATGCCCATCAGTACTCCCTGTAAATCCTAATCTGTTACGTCCCTGACAGATTCACCAGCCTCAATAAAACATGTTTTAATTGAGGAAAAAAGGAATCTTCCTCTTTTGAATGCCATTCTAGCTGAAGGTACCTCCAGTGTGAAAGTCAAAATTCACAAATACAAGGAAGTGGGTACAAAGGCAGAAGAACTTGAGTACATTTCACTTACGATACCTGAATTTAAAGATCATTCTAGGGCTGCTTAAAACAAAATAATTTAAAAACCCTTTTATCAAAAGAGATCCATTGTATCTTCAAGATTATTAATAAATTACATAAGAATTAGTCTTTAGAGGGAAACTGTCAACTGAATAATACCAAGATTACTAATCATTAAAAGGACCTACTGGTGCTTACAATTCTACAGGTGTATCTTGGCATGGTTTAGTGGGAGGTGTCCCTGCCCATAGCAGGGGTGTTGGAACTAGATGATCTTAAGGTCCTTTCCAACCCTAACTATTCTATGATTCTATGATCTTAAGTATTTCGCTATCCTCTGTCATGGGGTGCTCCAAAAAAGCATTACTAAATTACTGATTACTAAACAGCATTAAGTAATTACATGCTTTCAACTTGATTGTGAAATGCAGGCTTGGCACCTTTTATATAATTCTATTTACAAAGATATCCAATTTAAAAAATACATACATTAAATTTCACCCATGCTAGTGGGAATAACAAGAACACCATATGATAAATGATGAAACATGTCACTTGGTGTCTCACAAGCAATGTGACAGCACTGTTTTTACATTAACTGCTTTGTGACAGACTATTCTTTATCTTGAGTGTTCTGACTTTTAAATAAATTCATTAAGAGTCTATAATCCATTTCCAACTATTTCTGGTTTTCAAGCAACATTACAGCATATTTTCAGGCTTACCTTTTCTATACATCTCTTCCAGAGACCACATTTGCCTTTTCAGCATCAGTTTCAGCTTTGCCAAAGCAAGAAGAAAGCCTCCCACCTGAGCAGCCATAAAAATATCAACATTTCAGCACTCAAAATAATACCTTAAAAGCAAGGAAATGGCCTATAAGCAAAGAGGTGTCAGACATATACAGTAAAAACTATACTATTCTGTATCTCTCCACATGATCAACTATGCAATTTCATGAGAATGTATGTTTTCAAAAACATGATGGGAATATGCCACCAGAATTAGAAAAACATAATTAAGAAATATGCACTACTATTTGGGGCCCAACTCTTTACTTTTGTACTACAAAAATCATTGTGGTGAGAATCATAGAATAGATAGGGTTGGAAGGGAACATAAGATCATCTAGTTCCAACCTCCTTGCCATGGGCAGGGACACCTCCCACTAAACCATGTCACCCAAGGCTATGTCCAACAGAGCCTTGAACACCACCAGGGATGGAGCATTTTCCACTTCTTTGGGCGACCCATTCCAGTGCCTCAC
>JASSUY010032848.1:0-19575 GCA_032466535.1 Forpus xanthops
TCCCATTTTCCCCGGGACTGGGGAAGAAAGAGGGGGGGGGGTGCACAGAACTGTTTGAGGGGCCTCAAACTACGACAACCTCACAGCAGACTTTCAGTATCTGAAGGGGGCCTAGAAGGATACTGGGGATGAACTCTTCATTAGGGACTGTAGTGACAGGACAAGAGGTAACAGGTTCAAACTTAAACAGGGGAAGTTCAGGTTAGATATAATGAAGAAATTCCTTACTGTAAAGGTGGTGAGGCACTGGAACAGGTTGCCAAAAGAAGTAATAAATGCTCCATTCCTGGCAGTGTTCAAGGCCAGGTTGCACAGAGTCTTGGGTGACATGGTTTAGAGTGTGGTGTCCCAGCCCATATCAGGGGGCTGGAACTAGATGATCTTAAGGTGCTTTCCAACCCTAACTATTATATGATTCTATTTGTCGATCAATGAGAAGCTATGTCAGTATCCACTTGTAGCAAAGAAAGCCAACCGTATGCTGGGCTGTATCATCAGCAGTGTAATCAGCCAGTCAAGGGAGGTGATTCTCCCCATCTACTCCACTCTTGTGAGACCCCACCTGGAATACTGCCTTCAGCTCTGGAGTACTTCATTCTTCTCTGGACCCATAAGAAGGGCTTGGACCTGCTTGAGCGAATCCAGAAGAGGGCCACAAAAATGATCAGGGGGCTAGAGCACCTCTGCTATGGAAACAGGCTGAGAAAGCTGGGCTGGTTCAGCCTAGAGAAGAGAAAGCTCCGCTATTTTTATTCAGCTTGGAGAAGAGAAAACTCTTATAGCAGTCATCCAGTACCTAAAGGGAGCCTACAAGAAATCTAGAGAGGGACTTTTGACATGAGCATAGTGACAGGACAATGGAACTGGCTTTAAACTGAAAGAGGGTAGATTTTGATCAGCTATTAGGAATAAATTCTTCACTATGAAGGTGGTTAAGGCGCTAGAACAGGTTGCCCAGAGAAGTTATGGATGTCCCATATCTGAAAGTGTTCAAGGCCAGGTTGAAAAGAGCTTTGAGCAACCTGACCTAGTGGAGGGTGTCCCTGCCTGCGGCAGGGCAGGGTGGAACAAGATGATCATTAAGGTTTCTTTGTATCCTAGCCATTGTATGATTTTATGAAATATGCTGAAAAGAAAAAAATTTACATACCTTTTAAAATTTTGAGTTTTGAGATAGATTTTTTGCAACTGGGACCTGAAAAACATAGCTTATAAGAAATAAATAAAGCAATCATCCTTCATCTTTCTATACCTCTTAAATCTCAGATTAAAACTGAAATACTGAGAACAAAATAGTGTTCATCCTCACACAATCACTATAAATAAGGAAGTTGTTCCAGCTCCCATGCAACGGCTTGAAAGGAATAGCATGCTAAAAGACTCCGTGGAGCCAGTCAGCATCAGTTCAAGAACACAGGAAAAAGCCAGGTAGGCTGTGATTAGTGAGCAATTGCTCCATTCTGGTATTGTCAAGACACCATTGTGGCCATCAGTCCAGCCACTAAGTGGGCAATCTCCTCTTTGCTTTCTTGAGGTGAGCGCTTTTTTTTGCTGTTATTTAGAGGTTATTCCCGAAGAAGAGAGAAACATGGAAACAACAATCCATTTTATCTGCAACTCTAGATTCAAAATACAGATGTCATTAAAGCTAATGAATAGGACAACAGGCAGCACGATTCTCTGTGGAACCAGAGGTTGGATTGACCAGTTTTATCATTCATCCCTTTAGCTGTTCATCACCTCATCTGTCAATGGACTGAACTTTGTTGCAAAATCAGGAAAATATTACTAAAAGATTAGTCTCAATGCTTTTTTATCTTCATTTATTTCTCTGCTCTGCCTGTACCAGTAAGGGCACAAGCCTTTATCTTTCACTATCAGGCTGCAGTTAAAGCTCCGGAAGGCATGTGAGTCAGTTTTGCTAAGCTCACTTTTGGCATGCAGGTTGAAGAGATGTAGTCATCTACAGACTTTCTTGCACTCTGATGAATATTGGTGCTTTTCAGACACTGAAGTTGGAAAAAAAGAGTCATCACAGCAACTTCGGTTCAAAGTGCTCACTAGCCACAATGATACAATATGATCCAGATCATGATGTCACCAAGATGAACCCTTTCTAATAAATACCAGTCTTCTTGACACTAAAATGCTGTTCACTAGAACAACCTTATACTGGCAGAGGATGATCCACACTGAGTCATCTTTATCTTAAAACTCTGCTCTGAGTTACTGCTGTTACTCTTTAATTAAACATAAACATTTTTTCTCCTATTTATATTATTAATGCAAACCAAAAGTTATTTCTTCAATGTGGCCAAAATATTACAGTCAATGGCTTGAATTTTCATTATTAAATTTGAGAAAGGAATGTAATGGCTTAACTACACTGGACTTTCAGCCAAGCAACAAACAAAAAAAAAACAATAAAAAAGACCACATGACTATGCTATAACTACCTTGTTTGCCTCAGTACCTAGTAGGAACATTGTACAGGATGCCATCCAGAGGGACCTTGACATGCTTATGAGGTGAGCCAATGCCAACCTAATGAAGTTCAACTAATCCAAGTGCAAGGTCCTACACTTGGGTTGAAGCAATCCCAGGCACAGCTACAGGTTGGGCAGAGATGAGATTCAGAGCAGCCTTGCAGAGAAGGACTTGGGGGTGTTGGTCAATGAGAAAATGAACATGAGCCGGCAGCCCAGAAAGCCAGCCGTATCCTGGGCTGCATCAAAATGAGCGTGACCAGCAGGTCGAGGGAGGTGATCCTGTCCCTCTACTCTGCTCTTGTGAGACCGCACTTGGAGTACTGTGTGCAGTTCTGGTGTCCTCAACATAAAAAGAACATGGAACCATTGGAACAAGTGCAGAGGAGGGCCATGAGGATGATCAGGAGACTAGAGCACCTCCCGTATGAAGATAAGATGAGAGAATTGGGGCTGTTCAGCCTGGAGAAGAGAAGGCTGCGTGGAGACCTCACAGTAGCCTTCCAGTATCTGAAGGGGGCCTACAAGGATACTGGAAAGGGACTCTTTCCTTAGGTCTTGTAGTAATAGCACAAGGAGTAACAGGTTCAAACTTAAACAGGGGAAGTTTAGATTGGATATAAGGAAGTTCTTTACAGTAAGGGTGGTGAGGTACTAGAATGGGCTGCCCAGGGAAGTTGTGAATGCTCCATCACTGGCAGTGTTCAAGGCCAGATTGGACAGAGCCTTGGGCAACACCGTCTAGTGGGACATGTCCCTGCCCATGTCAGGCAGGCTGGAATTAGATGATCTTAAGATCCTTTCCAACCCTAACTATTCTATATGTGGTGAAGCAGAATACTCCCTGCTTTAACTCAGAGCTGCCTCTATTGCCATTGGGGGTTGACTAACCTACAGTGAAACGAAAGGTTCTTCACTGACATCCTGGGTCAACTTTCTGACTGCCTTGTCAGTAATGCAAAACAGGTAGAGCATGGACCAGTGGTCTGATTTCTTATAGTTCACCTATACTGCTTGCACACGCCAGCTATCACAACTTTTGCTGTTCAAAGTTATGTGACATGAGTATGCTACACACCAGTCAGAAAGACTGAAGGTATGTCATAAACTGCTTCTTCAGTGAGCTATCTGACACCATGCTAGATCTTTTGTGACTTCTGTTAGCCTAAGAAATACACCACAGAGGAGTGCTGTTCTTCTCTAGGTTATGCATCACTCACTCATTAATGTTCATTCCTACACAGTGTTCTAAGCAATTCAGTAACATCAAATAATAATAATCTACAGCACCTTTCACCAATAAAACACAGAATTCAACAGTATGAATGGGAAAGCTCAGAGGGATTAAATTAGACCTCCAAGATCATCCAGTGTAATAGCCAGGAACAAAACTTATGTTTACTAGATAAATTCAGTAGGCACACTCTTGCTCTGCTTCTGTTCATTTGTATTTTGAGAACTTATTAAGGAAAAACCTCTCCTCCTAGTCAATGAATCACAAACAGAAGCTTCTTCTCCCCACAGTAGTGGTATGGCTGGAATTCATGCAGAGAGGACACTAATCTCCCAGCTTCTGAAAAGAGTGCAGTTACTTTCACAGATCTGGATCTCATGATAATGCGCCACTTACATACATCTGTATGGGAAATCATTCCTATTACGCCTCTTACCCCAAATCTTCAAAGTATTTTTTCTTTTTTTCTAACTAAAACCCAAGCTTTGTATAATAGGACATTCAGGAAGGACTCTGTTTTGTTACCATTTATAAATCACCTCATCTCTCTAGTCTTAGCAATGAAACGGGTATCTGTATACAGATACTGAAGTATTCAGCGTAAGAACTGCCTTTGATGAAATGAATTTTTTCACAATGAGTGTGGTGGAACAGGTTGCCCAAAGAGATGGTAGATGTCCCATTACTGGAAACATGCAAGGTCAGGCTGGATGGGGCTCTGCGTAACCTGATCTAGTTGAAGATGTCCCTGCTCACTGCAGGCAGGTTGAACTAGATGACCTTTAAAGGTCATCTAAACCCATTCAACCCAAACTCTTCCATGATTCTGTGATTCTATTCTCTTCACCTGGCATGAGTTCACAAGCGACACTCAAGCACATTTCTGAAATCTCACTTGCAATTTGTTTCCCATCTCAATTATCAGGCCTACTATTAATGAAGCTTCCATTTAATAAATTTAATATAAAAAGACATGTAAACCAAAATCTACAGCAGGTCAGCACTATCAATTTTGCCAAGTCTTCATGTGTATCTTTTACAGTTTCTCCTTCAACTTCCTATCTGTGTGTCTTTAATTATTTGCAGAGAGCTCAGTCCTGGTTGTTACTTCTGCAAATAGTTCTTTTTTATTTACACAAGCCTTTATTCATGACTAGAGGTTACACAGATACAGATGTTAATTTTTAGACCTTGAGGAGTGATTTTACAGCTTTTGTTCCAATAGAACTTCTCTTAAAAGTTCATGGGATGGTCAAGGGGAATAAAGATTTTCTTGATCCTTTTTTCTCTCTGCGCTCTAAACAAGGATACCAAACCATTCTAGCGAGTTTCCTATTTGAGGGACCCCTATGCCCTTCAGTGAGGCTCTAAATAGAAGAGACTTACAGTTTTATTTCACTTGACTTATTTTTACACAAATCAGTATGTACTCTCAGGCTGCTATAAATACATACAAAAAAAAACCTGCTTCCACTTCAGCTGTGGCAGACAGACTAATATCGGGCTGTTAACAGTACAATAAAATTACAAAACTATTCTGAGCCTCATACAAGATCCAACAGCACTTGTGTGCAACACTTCCACTCACTTCAGTATGTTTTGTATAAAGATGTAAGTCTATAGGGATAGTGATAATGTAAATGTCTGTATAATATAGTACTATTGGAGCAGACTTGTGTAAACATGAGGTGTCTTCCTTGACTGGAAAGTAATGCGAGTGAGCTATTGCTTTTTTACTCTCTTGTATTCTTTTTTGAGGAAACAGTGAGTATTGTCTTACTGTAATTTTGGTTTTCCCTTGTCTGTATTTATTGTCAGAACTTTTTTAAGCTCCTTCAGATAATGAGCTAGCATTGCGGTCATAAGAGAGCAGTTAAAGAAATAAAAAAAATACAGTGTCCATGGTTGTCTTAATGTATTTTTTTTAACTCCCCTACTACCGAAACAGTATACTTGCCATATTTGACCAAAAGTTTGATTAATCTGAGTAAGAACCAGAAGGTTTTTGGAATTATTTGAAAGTGGGGCATTTAGACCATTTGTCAAGTGTTTTAACTCTTCATCTCTCATTATAGTTGGCATTTTTTACATCACGCCTGTCACCATGGCATCAAAGTACTTCAGGTATTTAGCATCAAATCATGTTTATTACTGGTACCCTGCTGCTTTCAAATGAAGCAAATTTATACCAATTTCTAATTTTACCCTGATACTGTGATAAGTCCAAAAGTGAGATGGTTTGTTCCTGTATTTCATCATGCTTAACAAGTGAAAGAGTTTCAAAGGCCTTGGCATGTTTTGCTTGGGGCATTTCTATGTCCGCATATATGTACACTAATTCTCTCAGTACATAACAGATCTTAATATCACAAATACGAGAATTAATAAAACAGAAAAATATCTTGGCAGGTGTTATGAACGTATCCCTCCTGCTTTTATTAAGAAAATTGCCTAATCTGCAACATTTTCTCTCTCATTTCACAAATCTGTCACTGCTGGATACTCCGAGGAGAGGAAGCACAGCATTTTGATATTCCCCAAACCTGTACACAGCATTGGAATTAAACCGTCATTAAGAAAGCCTCCTCCATAAAACAACATTGCAGTGTATGCAGCATTGAACTAGCAGAAAGAGAAAGGCTGGTAAACAACAAAAATGTACAATGAATTGAAATAGAAGAGGAATATTTAAAGACCTCCTCTCCCCCACTTTCCCTGTCTAAATATAGCTTCCATTTAAAAATGGTTTTGAAAGGAACTGGCTGTGCTTGGACATTTCGCCTTGCAATACTGCCCAGGATCCTGGGATCTTTAATGCAATATGTTCTGTCAGTACTACAAAAATTTACAGATGTGCAGACAGACTTCTTGCTATTTATAGACGCCTCTTCTGCAAGCAGTACTCTCTGGGGTTGTAAAGCAGTATCAGGCATGTTCTTTGATTTGTGCCTATATTGCATTCATTTGAGAAAATTCTGCTCGTGAATTCTGGCATGGTGAAGGAAGCATACTTATTAAAAGTCAAATGGAGAGAGCACTATTATTAGGAGAAACGTGGAATTCATGAGGAATCAGGACACCTACTGGGAGGACTACCTGGAGGGAGACATTTGGCAGAGACACTGAAAGAATAAAGGAAGGAATAGCGATGTGCTCACACTGAAGTCATGCGTTTTTTCTGCAGGGCAACTGGGGAGAAGGGTCAGTGACACCCATGCATGTAAGGGCAAAGCTGTTGCTGGCTAAGGTGCAGTGTCCTTGGGGTCTGTCCACGGCTGTGCTGCGTATCGCTTAACCATGTGTTAAGTGTTCAGTCAGTGTGCTAGCCACAGTCTATTAATAGAAACGGGGAGTTTGGCACACACTTTCCCCTGTCTCCTCACATGCTCCCAGGAAAAGCTTGTACTGCATCCGGCATCCCCCTGCTTTTCCAGATCCGAGACTCTGCACACTGCTTAAGTCTCTGTGAGGTCAAGACAGCACTAGACAAGTAAGCTAGGGCTGCTCAACCCCGATGTTGAGAAAACCAAAGGTAACGAGGCCGGGGAGGGATGGGGGGATGTTTTCTTGCAGAAAACCTGAGAACTCGCAGGCACGAAGGCAATGCAAAGCTATTCTCAGCACTGCACAGGCCAGCAGGGCTCAAATGGGAATGCTCGCTCCTCCTGCCCTCCGTCCCTACCACGGGCAGCTCAGTGGTAATACCCAGGATGCTACTACAGATAACACGGGGTACTCATCAAGTCCTCCTAACAATCCTAGCTGAGGCTCCAGAAGGAAAGGTCTCGGAGCTGACCAAAGTGCAGGAGACCTTCCGTGACCCGTCCAGCCTCCACAAACACGCATCACCCGTCACCCTTTCTGATAGCCGCACTCTCCCCTCCTCCTCTCCCCGTCCCCCGCTCGGAGCCTCGCCTCCTCTCTGCCCACTCAACTTCGGGGAGCCAGCCGTAAAGCGGCGGCTTCCGGGAAGCAGCCCGGGGGACTGCAGGGGTCCGCGGGGTGCAAAGTTCTTTGCCATGGGAGAACGGGGAGGGGGACAAAGGGGGACAGACGACACGGATACAGGAAATCACAGCAGCAGCGGAGGCAGAGGGTAGCCGAAGGAACCAGGAAAGTTGTTCTGCACTTACTGTTGCTCCTGCTAAGGAATCTGTGCTTGGGGCTGGGGGAGCTCAGGCGCCGGGCTTTGCCTCGCATCCTTACCTCGGTGCTGTCGGCAGCGTTCTCCGCCATTTTCCTCCTCAGGAGCAGGCAGCGGGAGGAGTGTTTCATTCCCATAAGAGCTAGCCAAGGGGTTGGGGCTTCGGGGCTGGTGTTTTGATTTGTGTTTTTAGAGATCCCCAAACACTGGTGTGCGCCAAAGGAGAGGGAGGACACAAACCAAAAAAAAAAAAAAAAAAAACAAAAAAAAAAGAAAAAAAAAAAAAAACTAAAAACCCCAAACCTAAAAAAACAAAAAAAAAAAAAGAAAAAAAAAAAAAAAAAGGAAAACAGCAACAAATCAGTCCTTTCCGCGTCGGCCACGGGAACGTCTGCCTCCTCTTAGCATCAGGAGCTCCGCGGGCACTTACAAGTCCTCCTTTTTCTCCCCTCTCCACCTCCAGCGAGCTCTTGGGATGGGCAGAGAGAGGCGGCACACACTCTTAAGGTTAAACTAAAAGGCTGTCGGGCTGTGAGTCCTCCCCTTCAGAGAAAGCAGTCAGGCTAAACAGGAGAGAGACACCAAACTTGGGCGTGCAGCAACCAGCTGGGCATCTTTGTGTCCTGTGGCTACTCTTCCAGAAGCAGAGGGAGCCAGAGACAAAGCAACAGGACAAGGAAATCATAGCCCTTTATTTTCCTTCTTTGGGCTTCTTTCTTTCTTGCTAGGTCCCAGGAAACTTCCTTTAAAGGTGGTCACCGAATTTGCCACCCTCTTTCTATGAATGTCTTCTGAAATAGTAATCCCTCCTCCGTCTCCTCCCCCTCCTTTTTTTTCGTGTTATTCCTTCTTCTGCTCCTTCCTTCCTCCATTCCCACTCTCTACCCCTGCTGCTCTCGGGCTGAGCTTGGTGCCCTTCTCTGGCAATTGCATTCACGTGTCTTTCATAGAGAAAAGCCATCATCTCAAGCTCCCCGCACGCACAGGCACGCGTTTAACATGTACACAGGCATGTCTCCCCCTCACACAGGCATGCATAATTCTGTTTTAGTTCCCCCATTCCTCCTCTTATTTTGAATCAGCAACACCGTTCTTTGCAAGGACTCTCAGTAAGGCTCTCAGAGAGCAACTGCGCCGGCTTTTTTTAAATTGCAAACCTGCTTTCTTAATATATCTTCTCATGTATGTGCTCCTAGCTCCTGTTTTACTTGAAGTAAAATCCACACTCCATCAGATCGCCGTGAACCGTAGCAGTATAGTTCTGGTCCAGCTGCAGCTCCCACTGAAAAGGTGGGGGAGGAGGGGGAAGGGGCAGATGGAGAGGTCTGGCTGAGGCTTGAGGGTGGTTTGAACTGCTTTTTAACCTTTTCCTAATGACATCATCCTCCGTGGGAGCGCATTGCCACCTTCCCCACACGTTTATCTTGCTTTCACTCCTCCATGCACTTTCTAGTTGAGTTGTCAGCTGGGAGGATGAGGTTTGCCTCACTCATTGCTGTGGGTAAGGGCGGGTGAGGGGGTGTATTACATAATTAATCCTTCCAGCAGGATTAATCTGCAGCTCCATCTCCAGCCCACTGTTCTCACGTTTCTGTTTTGGTTTTTACACAGAGAAAGTGAGAAAATAATGCTGGTGTGGGGGTGTGCTGCTCGAAGGATTTCGAGGACCATTGCATGATTGCTGCTTTCTGAACAACTTGAAATAATTTCCTTCGGGGCTGCCAATGGAGACCTGAAGAAGAGGTTTGAAAGATGACTTTTGATGTGTATTTTAAGCACAGAGTCAGCTCAGATCCTGCATCAGTGACAGATTATGATAGATCTGGCGGGTTTAATTTTTATCCCTTGCAGCCTCTTTTAATGTCTTTAATTAGAGTTTCTTCTCAGATGACCTCTGGAATACTGACATACAATGAAGTACTGCTGAAACAAGAGAGGTCCCATGGCACACAGGAGGCCAAATATTCCTGGGGGTGGGGGAATGAAGTTAGGGAATGTGAATTAAAGAGCAGAGAGGAAAATTTTTCTCCTACACAACAGGGATGAGGAGGTGGTGCCAAGAAAATGAAATGAGAAATTTGCTCCCTTTTACTTGGACGACCCTCACAAATTCCTGTTCAGACACTAACCGGTAGGTGTGCAATGGGTTTGTAATAAATCTCATAGAAGAAAGCAACTCAGGGAGGCAGAAGGTGTGTAGTATGCTGAAATGTCAAGTGATGATGAGAGTATGCCATGTAGGGCACAATGGTACCATATAAAAATACTTCTGAATGTGAGAGTATGTTATAGACACGCGCGCCACGCAGCTTGATAGCGGACATCTGAGATACTTTGCAGAGCTACTCAATCACTCAGTTTTCATGAGCCTTTGATTTCCAGCTACTCCTTTCTGCTCACATTTATTCTAACACCTCAGGTTCTTTCATTAGCTCCACACCACTAAGTTTTTTCAATGCTCAGCCCCACCCCCTTTTTTTGATAAAGTAGAAGTTCATTTCATGCCTTCTAGGTATGAGGCTCAAATAAGGACAGAAGTGGAGGCAGGTGCTCTGTTCTTTGGCATGTTCTTAGAACTCTTGAAGGTCTTAAAACTCTTCAAACATGAAAACCCTTACAGCCACTGCTGGCAGAAGCTATTTTACAGTATTCCAAAGTGACCTTCACAGTCTTTGGCTACGGAACTCTTAAGTACTTTGATTTCTAGGTGGAAGGATAAGGAAAGAACCATAATCTGCAGATAAAAATTTCATGTCTCTGCAATCTTTGTCACAATGTTTTTCTCTGCTGTGTCATGACTGTCTGGTGGTTAGTGAGTCCGTGAAGTTCTAGTCAGCATGCATTCAGGCTAACCTACATAGTTTTACTGTGTCTTCTCTATTTTCAAGCAATACACATGGCTAAACTTAGCTTAATTAAATATTTTAAAATAAATCAGTGTTCTATATAGAGAAAAAGAATTATATTTTCCAAAACTACTCCAGGACATATTTTCCACTTTTCTCTCACAGCTGGGTCTGTATTTCTGGTACAGCTCAATCACTCTTTAGTCAGCTAAATGAGGCATCAGATTTTCAAAAGCACTCAGCAACTGGCAAAAGTGGCAGGCAGAGATTTGGTATATCCTTCCTTCTTCAGCTTCAGATGCTGCATGACTTGCCCTGGCACCTGCTATTGTCCTCCTTCACCTCTTTGTCAACACAGATGATACCTGAATGCTCATCCTTGAACGTGGTGCTGACGCTTTACGGTTTTGAGGAAAACCTTCCAGTCTCCTGGTTTCCAGCATAAGGACGAATGTTTCGGTCCTGAACTCCTTTGGAAATCTGCCAGATGGTTGATGTCCTCACTACTGCTTTCCTGTTGTGTATGTGACTGAGGAAGCTGTTTTGAAAACAAGCACCATTTGCTCTGCTCTGTCCTATCCCAAAGGGAAAATTTATGGCTTTTTTGATCAGGTAGGGTAGAAGTTACTCCTTGCAAGAATCAATTAGCAATACCAGTTAAGAAGCTGAAAGCAGTGTGTTTACACATACAGATATCTGTGTGCACATACAGATACTTGGCTAGTTCCTCAGTTTGAATATAGGCCTCAGTGCAAGTTCCTGTTGATACTGAAATTCACAGGAACACCAAACTTGAGGAATATGAGCTTTCATACCATTTAGGTGACAAATTCTGCCCTCAGACATGTGAACACAAATCCTGCTGACATCTCTGGTTACCAAAGAGTGAAAGTTGGCCACTGGAACTGAGCTTGGGAACATATTTCTGATGCCCTGTTTTGTAAGATCTCAAGAAAAAGAGTACCGTCATGAAGAAAATGTCATGGTAGTAAAAGTGCATTTGTGACAAAGACAGGAGATTTCAAAAGTATCTTCTGCATTTAAGTATATCATGTATAAGTACATGGGAAGGTCAAAAGGTGTTATAAATGGAGTGGTGCTGAAGAGAAAACAGAAAGGGAAACATTTATTAATTCAGATTTCCAGTAATAGCTGCTGTGGTTGATGCTGCTTTGCTGTTTGCTGAGTGGCAATAATACTGTGCTAGCCCTGAGAAGATTTAGACTCACTGCCAGCTTTGTCATTAGCTTGGATGAAATCCAAATGTCTGCATCTGAGGTGGGATAATCCTGTGCATCAATACAGACTGAGAAATTGCATAGCAGTCCTGATGGAGAGCATCTGGGGGTTATGGGGTGGGTGTGTAGCTAGGTTGAATATGACTCATCATGCTTTCTCACTGCATAAAAGGCAAACTGTATAATTATCTACATTAAATGGCAGGTGGCCAAAAGCACTGGCTAGGGAAGTGTGATTCTGTCTTTATTTGGCACTGGTGAGACTGCATCTTTGATTCTGTGTCCAGTGCTGGCTCCCCTGATTCAAGAAGGAGGTAGGTACATTGGAGATAGTTCAGCAAAAGGCTACTACTGTTAGGGACACTAACTTACAGGGAGAGTTGGGCTTGTTGAGTTTAGTGAAAAAGAGATCAAGGGGCATCTAGTATGGGCTTGACTAGCTTTAGGGATTATCATGTAACATTAGTCAACCTCCTCTTGGTTCAGTCAGATGACAAGAGAAAGGGCAGCAGCTGCAGGTTGTGGCTTGGGGAGTCTGAGATTCAGTATTCGCAAAAAGGCCTTATGTTCCTTTGCACATCAGTGCCTGAGGATAATACCAGTGAAAAACTTGATCTGCTGAAGATAAAGCTAAGGACATACATAAACAGAAGAGCATCTTTTTCCTCCAGTAAATACTTTATTATCAAAATTATTTTTGGGGAAGAAGATGAAATGAAATTGCTGCTGTGATGATTCCAGTTGAAGTAGGCAAAATTGCTTCAAACATTGCCAATTTGGCATCATTTCAAGTAGGAGGCAATAGCAGTGTTCCAGTCGAACAACAGACAGGAAATAGAAGGATGAATAAAAAGAATGAAAGAAAATATATGAGTAAGGAAGGAGGTCAGCTGGAGGACTGGCAGAGAACAGAGAAGGCAAAAAAATGTGTAGCAAAGTTCTGCATATGGAAGCACAGGGTACACATGGTAGGGTAAGAAAAGCAGCGATGAAATGCTGAAAGCAGGAAAAGGTAAAATAGAATAGCACTTTGTGTCACAGATAATACTCATGTAGCCAGGGTCAAAATTAAACTGTTATTATTTACTACAGTAGAATGTTCTGTCATAAAACAGAGTCCTTCCACTGGGTCTCCCAATCCCTCCTGACACCTAGATTTCTATAGTTTGGCTGTATCTTTGCCAGTCACTTATTCACAGGTCATAAGGAAGATTAAACCAGGAAATTTTACCTTTCTTAAAACCCTTCATCTTGATGAAGGGAAGAAGACAGGTCATAATCAACCCTTTTGTTTGACCTCAGACTTCAGCAGAGATATTGGGTGTCAGGTGCCTTTCTTCCTTGTTATTTGTTTAAAAAAGTGAAGAAGGTCTTTACACAAAGACTGGGAAAAATCATTGGGTGATAAATGCCCTTCCTATTTGGGTGAGAAAATACTGTAGCTAAAGTCTACTCCTGCTCCAAAATCTACACCAAATTTTGTTACCTCATCAAAGGAACACATGGGGCAGGATCCCTAGTATTACCTCACATTGTTCTTGAAGTCAGTGGGACTATATGAATTCATAACAGCTGTGATTTTTGCCCCTGAAGTGAAGAAACTGTCTTAACTGATGAGCCAAGGCTAACTAGTTTTCATTTTTTCCTTTTTTTCTTTTCTTCTGCAGTATTGAGAAACTTACTTGTTCTGAGTGATGTTAGTTCTTCACCTGAAGGTAAGATCATTGGTCAGAAAGTCACAGTGATTTCCTTTGCCTCAAAACATACGTTATGTTTGGCGATGTCTTGGATCTCTTCATGTGTCTTCTATCCCTCTATGGCTCTCAAAAAATGCCAGTAGTTCAAATATTTCTCTTACTTCCTGCAAGTTGCCCATGATAATTCTGAAAATTCTGAAGTGAATTCTCATTGACACTGGAAGTTTCTGTAATTTATGTTGTTCCTTTCTGGCCCTTTAGCTTTCCTCTTTAACAATTTTTTTTTCCCATGTATCGTCTTACCCTTCTTCATGAACGCATTCCAGGGCATTACTGCAGTTCTCAATCATTGATGCTGGGTTTGATCTGAGATATTCACTGACACAAGCACAAGAATATATATCCAGGGCTCAGATAATTCAGTATTAAATTATAGAAACGACCTTATGAACCAAACCTTTAGCTATGTTTACAGATATTGAAACACCAAAGAGCTGTCTTGTCCCTTACAGATTCATCATCAGAGTTTATTGATTTTTCTAAAGTTGTAGACTTCATTTTATTTAACAACAAAAACTATTTCCAATAAAAAACCTGAAAACTTAATCTGAATATAACCAAAACATTCCTTATTTTTTTTTTTTTGTATTCCTCATTGTGAGTGTTACACTCTTAAAAAGTTGTAACTGGGTCACTTGGAAGAAAGTCCTGTTGTGACAACTTCTATAATTTCACCAAACTGGGTCTTCAGTCCTCTATGGATTAGAAGAGCTAAGCAGGCTATTGAGAATTGATATTACGCCAGTGACAGAGATAAATGGGCATAATATGATGTTAGATGTGATAATATGATGTTAGATGCTGACCTGCATAAGTGATAATACAATTCTCACCTAACTTTCTGAATGATTACAAATCAGATACACTCAGAACAGACAACAAAATACCTCTCAAGTTTGGTAGCTGTCACCTTCAAATTATGAGGAGCCTAAGAAATATTATGTGGTTTATTTTCCATATAGCATAAACAACACATAGATATACTGGAGTGAGTCCACTGAAGTGCCACAAAGATTATTAAGTAACTGGAAAACTCTCTCATATGAAAATAGACTGAGAGCTTCTGATGAGGGAGAGGATAAAAAGATGGAGTCAGACTCTTGTCAGTGGTAGCCTGCAAAAGGACAAGAGGAAATGGACCCAACTTGAAATAAAGGACAGAAAAACATAACAAAAAATAATTCTTTACTGTAAGGTTGCCCAAAGATGTTTTGGAGTCTTCTTCCTTACATATATTCAAAACATGACTATAAATGGCCCCCAACAAATTGCTCTATTTGACAATCCTATGAGAGCATGTGTAAACTAAGTCATTTCTAGAGGTCTTTTCCAGCCTCAATGATTCCCATGAAGTGGGCCAGTGCAAACCTCATGAAGGTTCACGTAGGCCTCAACATGGCCAAGTACAAGGTCCTGTATGTGGGTCAGGGCAATCCCAAGCACAAGTACAGCCTGGGCAGATAATAGATTGAGAGCAGCCTTGAGGAGAAGGATGTGGGGCAATATGTGCTTATAGCCCAGAAAGCTAACTATATGCTGGAGAGGGACTTTTTTTATAAGAGCCTGTAGGGATAGACAGGGAGAGTGGCTTTAAACTGAAAGAATGTAGATTTAGATTTTATATTATGAAGAATTTCATCACTATGATGGTGGAGCAACCCTGCTTGCCCAGAGAAATTGTGGCTGCCCCATGCCCAGAAGTCTTCAAGGCCAGGTTGGATAAGGCTTTTAGCAACCTGGTCTAGTGGAAGATGTTCCTCTGTGTGGCAGGGGGGTTGGGTGATTGTCCCAATCCAGGAGGACCCGAGCTGAGTAAATTTGTTGTTACATCCAGAGTGAGAATAAGACACAAATGAGGTCAAATGCCACTAATCAAAGGGATTTATTGCTTACTTATCTAAACAAAGCAGTTATTTACTGTGGTAAGAAAACAGCAATAGGAAAGGGATTGAAAATAGAAAAGAAGGAAATCTAGCAAGCAGTGAGGGTGGAGCTGCAGCCAGGGATCCAGCGGTGTCCCATTTGTCCATAGTCTCCATGTACTTCAGTGATGCAGGTCCCACTCTCCATTTGATCGCACAGTCTTTTATAGGGTCTTACTTCATTCCTGTGCATACTCTCAATCCTGGCATGCTGGTCCCGAGGTATGCATGCAGGGTGCATGAGTCCACTGCATGATCATTTGCCATGGGCTGCGGCACATCCTCCACAGCAGTGTGGCTGCCATGACCTTGGTCAAGACTGGATTTGGGTTTTGTTGCTTGTTTCTTGCCTGTTCACAGCAGCTGAGCTGGCCTAAATTGTAGGTCTTGCAAAAGCTCACCAGGATTGCAAACAAGTTTTGAGACAGTCAGCTTAAAATGTGGTCTTCCATAATGATCTAGATGATCTTTAGTTTCACTTCCAACCCAAACTATTCTATATTTCTATGATTCTGTGTGATTCTAGAAGAGCTATGAAAATTGCTTTGATGGCTCTCTCAGGTCTGGTAATTAGGTGTCTTCTTTCTTTCCCTTCTAAATTACTCCTGAAGCCTTGAAGAGAGAAGATAATATATGTGTACTCTTGTACCAAGGGGATTCAATAAGTGCAGCTGATAATTTCACAGAAAATAATATGCTGAGAGAAGTGACTGTTGTTTGCATTCTATTCTTGAATGCTCAGAGGATAGAAGGCGTGTAATTTTGTTTGAGGAACTATAACTCATTATAATGCCATTCCCCATAAACTGTTGATTGGTCAAGAAGATTGCATCTTATCAGAGCACAGCTTATCAGAAAGTGAAGTAATATGCACAAGATCATGAACCCATCTTTACTGAAATGAAATGCAGTTCACCAGCTTCCACTTGATCTTGTCACTTTCTGCTCATATGTGATACCTTTTAAGAAACTAATTTCTGAGAAATATTCTACCTTCTGCCTTACATTGTTTGATGGAATCTGAGATGGAGTTTCTATATTTAAATAAAAGACCCATTTCTGTTTCATCTGCCCTGCTTTTTTGCTCCTAATAGATTGTATAGCATGCTTAGCAAGCATGAGGTGAAAACAGGGTAAGTAAAAATGTCCCCATTCATTCAAACAAGATACGTTATTGCTTTGTAAGGATCAAATCTTAATTGTTTTGGTTTTCTTCTTAGGCTACAGTCCATGCTTTAACTTTAAGTAGTTGTGTGGTTTAACCCCTGCAAGTAACAGCACCACACAGCTTCTTACTGACTCCTGCATGGTGGGACGGGGGAGGGAATCAGAAGACTAAAAAGAGAGAAAAATTGTGGGTCGAGATAATGGCACTTTAATAGGAAAAGCAAAAGCTATACATGCAAGCAAAGTGAAACAAGGAATCAATTCATCCATAGGCAGGTGTTCAGCCTCCTGGAAAGCAGAGTTTCATTATGCATAACATCATGTGTAACAGTTATTTGGGAAGACAAAATACCATCCCTCTGAGCATTGCCCCCCTTGCTTCTTCACCCAGCTTTACATGCTGAGCATGACATCAGATAGTATGGAATACCCCTTGAGTCAATTCTGCTCAGCTGTCCCATCTGTGTCCCCTCCCCACTTCCTGTGTGCCCCCAGCCTGCACACTGGTGAGGAGGTGTGAGATGCAGAAAAGGCCTCATCGCTGTGTAAGCACTGCTGAGCAATGAGTAAAATATCCCTGAATTATCAACACTGTTTTCAGTACAAGTCCAAAACGTAGCCCCATATCAGCTACTACGGAAAATTCACTCTACCCCAGCCAGAACCAGCATACAGAGTTAAAGGAATTTAACTAGACCACAGGTGAAATTGCAACAATAGAGATTACTCCTCTTTTTTATTTCTTTGCCCAATGGTGGGCACTGTGTTGTCTTGACTTTTCTTTTTTCATTTCTGTTTTGTTTTGGGTTTTTTTTGGGAGGGGAAGGGGCGTTCCCCTCACACTTTTGTTGAGGGATGTACTATTGATTTCTTGCTGGCTTGAAAAATGCTAGAGGTAATTATTTGCCTTCTTCAATGGCATACGTAAGGCTTTGGGAGAGCTCTTGTTAAGCATTTTAACTGCAAGATACATGAAAACCACTTTGATCACTCTGTCAGGTCTGGCAAATAGCCATATGTCTTCTTGCTTTATCTTCCGTAACTCTCTTATACAGTAAGTCAAGATGCTTTGTGTCTCCCTTTTTCTCACTGTGAACAATTTTCTTCAAACACATGCACATGTGTTCAGCTATCACTGCTGACAAGCAGCTAACTGTAACTATGATAGTGGGTTAGTACTTCTTTTCTTCTCAGTGTGGTATTTTCCTTCCTTTTCCATTAAGGAAAATTGCCAAAATGCCGCTGCCTCCCTCTTAAATATGAAAAATAAAGTCTGATCAGTACTGCATGTATTTCATCAGCTGAGAGCAACAGATCTTATTTTCCAGAAACAGTCCTAGAACTTAGCAAAAGTGAGGTCATATTTCTTTATAATGTTGCCTGATGATGGTCCTCAATAAATTAAATAGAATCAGGTTTTGGCCAGGTTATAGAGTCTATAGAGTCTATTCTGAGGTACTTAAGATGATTATTTTTCTGGCTGCCATCAGAACTAAGACTTCTGGGTTATTGATGTGCTTGTGGACTTAGGAAGGATCTAGAGGTTCTGCTAGTTCATATGTGGTCCCTGCCAAAGAAAAGATTGACTTACTTGTATTAAACTCTGCATAATTCAAGGATAATTGTGTGACCTAGGTGCTAATGGTGCCTGTCTTCTCTCTTTCTCTGAACTAAATAAAACAGAAGGTGGTGGAAGGAAAAAGCCAAAATTGAGAAGTACATGGAATTTGTACATGGTATACTTATATTTTCTTTAAGAAAAAAAAAAAATTACAAGAGCAGTATGTAAAGGTTTTGCTTGCAGTGTTCTGAAACTGGCTTGATATAATGGAAAACTCTGGAAATACAGTGTATTCGGTATAATTTGTCGAAGTAAAATGAGTAAAGCAGAATTATGTGTAGTTTGGATCAAAAAGTGAAAGTTTGCTTCTGAGATGAGAAAAGGAGCAGGAGCAAGAACATATATAGTACTACCAAAGGCAAGGCAAAGTTTTCTTACAGAAAGAGCTTCTAATACTAGCTATTTTTTGTTACAGACAAGACCTAGAGAAGCCATGTCAAGCTCAAAGCCCCATTGTTCTAGGTATTGCCTTTCAGATGCTGCTTTGGTATTTTGCCACTAAGTAGGTAAGAGCACAGCATTATTTTTCTTAAATATTATAATAATATTATATATTATATATATATTTATAATATTTCTGATTCTTTATTTGCACTTGTGCCACAGAACTGAATTGAATTGCATGCAACATACAACAAATTCCAAGAGGAATAGACCAGAACTTGTTTTCAAGTCTATTTCAGTATTTGACAGGATCTTCCTGTCCATAAATCTAGGAACTGGCATTCTGGAAAAACTTGAAACAAAATTCAAGCTACTACATCAAAACAGTGCATAATTAAAAATGAAAGATTTGCATAAAGAGTGATGCAGAATTAGGACTCTCCTAGCAACTAAGCTAATTTGTGCAAACCATTCTTTTTCATTAGGAACACTAGCTACTACGGTGTGGATACAAGAGGAATAGAATGAGTGGGTTTAACAAGAAGAGTAAGCCACTGTAACTCCAAATGAAAATGTTGTTCTCTTTACTGAAATCTTGGGGCCTGCAAGTAAGTAGCATATTCTCTCCCTTGCACCTAGTATGTTCTGGAAGTACATAAAAATGATGATGTAAGTAGTAAATCCATGTGTGTAACACCTTCCAAATAACTTACTAAGGAGGAGAAAGAAAACCTACAACAATCCAAAATGCAGAGGATTTATGTTACAAGTAAATT
>JASSUY010032848.1:19585-32158 GCA_032466535.1 Forpus xanthops
TAAGGCACATTTTTAAACACGCAATATGAAAGGTCACATTTATTATGGAAGAGTATAAGTGAAGGAGGAATTTGAGGCATCCTGGTCTCAAAACTATAACACTGTTCTGTGTCATTTGCTGTCAGAATAAATAAAAAAACCCAAACCCAACCCCCTTAAGCCACAATGAATCCTGTAATGGTCTCTGCAAACTATAGTGAAACAGAAGTGTAAACCTTGAACAATTTTCATGGAAAAGCTCATTGAAGCTCATCTAGCACCTATGGGTGGAATACACACATGGTTAGAAGCATTAGATTTTCATGTTGACTCTGCCCTAATTTAGTGGACAATTTTATCTGTCTTCCAGTTTTGTAATCTGTAATATTAATATCTAACTGTTCTATGATTCTGTGAGAGATGTGATTCTGATGATGATGTGAGAGGCAGAAAATGGATTTAGGAGTCCTCACTCAAGTGTTGGATACTTGAAGAAAATCTGTGGGATATTTCTCTGAGCAGTTGGATGATGGCTTGCATGACTGAGAGCTGTTATTGCAGCAGTAATTTTGATTGGAGATGTCAGGAAACTGACTCTGGGACAACCTATAACTGCGTTCATACCTGTCTTGGGTTCAGCTGTAACAGTTGATTTTCTGAGTAGCTGGTGCAGTGCTGTGTTTTCAGCTTTAGTTTGAGATCAGTGATGATAAAACACCGATGTTTTTAGTTGTTGCTAAGTAATGCTTACTCTGATCAAGGACTTTTCAGTCTCATGCTCTGCCAGTGAGGATGCAGAGACAGGGCACCTGACCCAAACTAGCCAAAGGGCTATTCCATACATCATACCTGGTATATAAACTGGGGGGAATTACCTGGAAGACCCAGATCGCTGCTCAGGTCAGGCTGGGTATCGGTCAGTAGATAGTGAGCAATTGTATTGTGCATCACTTGTGTTTATTGGTTTGGGGTTTTTTCTCTCCCCTTGTTAATTCCCTTATCATTGTTATTTTTGGTGGTAGTAGTAGTAGTTTTGTGTTATACCTTAGCTATTGGACTGATCTTCTCTCAACCCTTGGGTTTACATTCTTTTGATTCTCCTCCCCATCCCCCAAGAACAGGGGGGAAGAAGAGGTGAAGTGAGTAAGTGGCTGTGTGGTTCTGAGTTATCAGCTGAGCTTAAATCACAACAGCCTTTTTTGACATCCAACGTGGGGCACAAGGGGTTGAGATAAAACCAGATCTGACCAGAGCGTGTGATCGTATTTGTGATAAGCATTTATTGTTTCAAATTGATAGTCATTCATCACAATGCTGATTTATTAGCTCTCAGAGTTGTGCTTGGTCTCAGTTTCATTATGTCGCACCTTACTTGCAGCCAGTATTTGCTGGTTTAGTCTTTATCAGCTTTGGGGCCTGGGCTAAGGGTCTCATTTTAGTTGTACTTTATGATAATGGCTTGCAAAACAATAGAAGTATTGATCATAAAATTGAACAGATAAGTATTCTCAGCGTGGCCATCACCTCTCTACTTTGGGAGGCATGTAAATTGTTAACATTTGCACCTCTTTTTCCCCCTTGGAGGGCCAACCTATGGAGGACACATCCTCCCACAACTTCTGCTCCCCCACCAGGCTATTTACAGTAGATTTTGAGAGTTTTAAAGATTTCAAATATCCTTTCAATATGCTTGAAAGCAGCTTCTCCTATTGCTGGGAATTTGCTTATTGCTGCATATACTGCATGTGTTTTACCCAAGGCTATACCACCCTGAGAACATCTGAACTCATCTGATCCTGGAAGCTAAGCAGGGTCAGGTTTGGGCCTTGTCTAAGGTTAAACAACTATCTAAGAACACCACTAAGAGATCTTCCATGATGCTGAACATGAGTGGTAGGGTGTGTGGAATCATATGGCCAAGTGTCTAGGCCAGTGGGGCCCTCCAATGCTTTGGAACTTCACCCATTTGAAAAATGAGAAATCCAGAAAAATTAGCAGAACACTTAAATGAGGTGTGTTGTCATCCTGGCAGTACCAGAGAGGGACAAATTACTGCAATGTGCTAGGGGTTTGCCTACACCCACAGAGCCCTGTGCTGTAAGGAGTAGGAAAAAGATGCCTCTGGATCTTATGGCAAAGCAACAAGACAATGCAGCTGCTCCATTCCCAGCGACAACTACATCTACCACGCCAACACCAGCAGTAGGCACTGCAGCTGAAACAAAGGACCAATCCATGCCAGTATCAGTTGCCTCTATAAGCAAGAGGAAAAGCAAAGAAAAACCCTGAAAAGCAACTCACATAGTGAAGTGTTGAGGTTTGAGCCCAGCCAGCAACCCAGAACCATGCAGCCATTTGCTCACTCTCCCCCCACTCCCAGAAGGATGAGGTGGAGAATCGAAAGACTGTAATTCCCATGGGTTGAGATAAAAACAGTCTAGTAGGTAAGATATAACACAACCACTGCTGCTACCACCAATAATAATAATGATAAGGGAAACAACAAGGAGAGAGAATAAAACTGCTCACCACCTGCCGACTGATATCCAATCCCACCTGAGCAGTGATCTAACCCTTCCAGATAAATGCCCCCAGTTTATGTAGTGGGCATTATGTGCTATGGTATGGAATGCCCCTTTGGCTAGTTTGGGTCAGGTATCCTGTCTCTGCTTCCTCCTGGCTTCCCCTCTTCCCTGGCAGAGCATGAGGCTCAGAAAGTCCTTGGTCAGAGTAAACATGACTGAGCAACAACTAAAAACATCAGTGTTATCACCATTGTTCCCAGGCTGAAAGTCAAAACCACAGCACTGCACCAGCTACTAAGGAGAAAAATGACTGCTACTGCTGAACCCAGGACATGAAGGAAGATGAAGACTCAATGCACGAATTAGAAGGAGTGATATCAGACCAACAGGAATGAGAAAAATTAGGACAAAAATCAGAGGAAGAGGAAGAGGTCACAATCTGTCCTTGAATGAGCTGCAGAATATGCAAAAGGATTTCAGCTCTCTTCCAGAGGAGCACATTGTCACCTGGATTCTCTTATGCTGGGTCAATGAGGCTGACAGTCACAAAATCGGAGGTAGGGAAGCCAAGCAGCTGGGATCACTTGCCAGGAAAGAGAATTGACAAAGTAACCGAGGAAGAGAAATGAGCCCTCAGGCTCTGGAGGTGGCTTCTGACAGCTGAGAAGGAAAGGTATCCCTACAAGGACGATGTTACATGTCACTCTGCCAAGTGGACCACAATAGAGAAAGACCCCCGATACCAGAGGGAATTAGCTGTTCTAGAGATGATCTGTTCTAAATTGGATGCTGGGAATGCACCGTAGATCCAGATGAAGGCAAATGTACACAACGCATGTGGCGGAAATTTACACAGAGTGTCCCATCATCATATGCCAATGCAGTGGCATCAATGAGCTGGCAGGATGCAGCGGCACCAACAGTGATACTCACAGAGTTCTGGTCAACAGCTCTATGTCCTCGTGGAGATCAGTGAAGAGTAGTGTCCCTCAGGGATTAGTATTGATTGGGACCAACGCTATTCAGTATCTATGTCAGTGACACGGACAGTTACTCAGAGCTCTGAGTGCACTCCCAGCAAGTTTGCTGGTAACACTAAGCTTTGTGGTGCAGTCGACACACTGGAGGAAAGGGATGCCATCCAGAGAAACCTTGACAGGTAGGCCTGTGCAAATTTAATGAAGTTCAACAAGGCCAAATGCAAAGTCCTACACCTCAATCTCAAGCACAACTTAAGGCTTGGCAGAAACTGGATTAAGAGCAGTCCTGAGGAGGACTTGGGAGTGTTGGTTGATGAGAAGCTCAACATGACTCTAATGGGTGCTTTCAGTCCAGATGCCAAACCTATGCTGGGCTGCATCAAAAGGAGCGTGGCCACCAAGTCAAAGGAGGTTATTCTCCCCCTTTATTCCACTCATGAGACCCCACTTGAAGTACTGCGTGCAATTCTGGGGACCCTGACTTGGACCTTCTTGAGCAAGTCCAGAAGAGGTCCACAAAAATGCTGAGAAGTCTGGAGCACCTCTGCTACGGAGACAGGCTGAGAGAGTTCAGTTTGTTCAGCCTGGAGAAGGGAAGGCTCCAGAGACACCTCATAGAAGCCCCCTAGTACCAAAAGGGGGCCTACAAGAAATCTAAGAGGGACTTTTGATGAGGGCATGTAGTGATAGGGCAAGGGGGAATGGCTTTAAGCTGAAGGAGGGTAGATTTAGATTGAGTATTAGGAATAAATTCTTCCCTGTGAGGGTAGTGAGACCCTGGCACAGGTTGCCCAGAGACACTGTGGATGTCCCATCCCTGAAGTGTTCAAGGTAAGGTTGGGTGGGGCTTTGAGCAGCCTGGTCTAGTGGAGGGTGTCCCTGCCCACAGCAGGTGGGTTGAAGCTAGATGAACATTAAGGTCCCTTCCAATCCAAACCATTCTATGATTCTATGAGTACAACAGCATTGGAAGTTGTTCCCCAGAGAGGATAGGTAATTTCTTGAATTTTCAAGTTTCATATATACAAAACCAGACAAATGATGCAGCGCTGGCAACAATCCCACTCCAATAATGAAATTGCGGTGGAGACCTCTGCAGTTCATTCCATTCACTGCTTCAATGGTTCTGTAATTCTTGCATCATTAGCTGTTAAATGCTTCTTTATTTCACTGAATCTTCTTCTTATTAAAAAAAAAAAAAAAGAAAAATTAGTGGCTTAGAGCTTAGAATTTTCTTACTTGTGTCATAAATATATGACAGACAGTCCACTAAGTGTGGCATAAGAAGTCATATTTCGTAGACAGTAGCATAGACAAATGGTGTTTGTGAAACAAAACCAAACAGAAAAATAAATCAAAATAGTTAATTTTTAAGTGTGTAAGTGAATGAATTTCTGAGTATCTTTTAGTATTAGGAATTTCTGGTATTAAAATAAACCCCATTTACGTCCACACTTCACCATCAGGCACTGGGCCGATTTAATTCATGTGCCTAAGCATTCTTCCTGGCCAGGTTCCTCTGAACTGAGGCTTAAAAAAAACAGTTTAAGGATATGGGCTTTAGCTTCTCCTATCCTATCATGATATAAGAGTGATGTAGCAGGTTTGTTAGTGAGACACTAGTGAACCTCAGATCCACTGACCACAAGGCCAATTAAATAAAACACCTCTGTCTTATTGTCTACATACAGTGAACTGCAGTATGTAGGTAAAATAAAAGTAGGGACAATGGAATGAACCACACGTTTCAAACAGTCCTGGTCATCTAACAAACTGCCATAGAATACCACAGAGATTTGAAATATGACTAATAGGAAGAAAGACTCGAGTATGACTCTTAATTATATTTTATCTTCTTTGGTTTGTTGACACAAAATATTTAAAATTTGGCTTTTTGTTGAGAAGCTTTCACTTTCAAAGGTTTCCAGGTGAGAAGAGTAAACAGCTTCTTTGACAGAATAAAAAGTCTGTCAATCTCACTAATATAGATGCAGGAGTTTTCTTTGCCAGGTTACAGGTGACCTCCTAAAACTCAGGATTTTTCACAACGAAGCACACTCTGTTGACAATGTATGTTAAGTAACGGTACTGTATATTTACCCTAGGGTATAATACCAGACCACTATATCTGAATTCAGTCACAGAAGTGATGACAACTCAGTTTGCACCTTAACAAGAGAACATCACACTCCCAAAAGCAATGAAAAACTAACACTGCTCATCATGCCACATGCACTGCAAAGTAGATCTGTATCATGCCAAATTGTATTATTCCTGTTAATTATATTACTATGGTGTTTTTTCTTGATTAAATCTAAGACAGTAGAATATGGTTTTAATTGTTGAATATTGATGCAACTCAATTTTCACCCCCCTCAGCCCTGCCCCTTCTCCTTAAGACCTGCTAGGTAATTTTGTGCTCGGTGTTGGCATCTGCTCTTCCTGTTTTCCAAGCTCCCCTTGTTCCATGCAAAACCTCTATCACCTGCTACAATTTCTGGTCCAAAGGTGGATGACTGTGGGTAGGCTTACCTTAAACAGAAAATAAATTAACTACTTGCCGTGGTTTAGACCCAGCCAATATCTCCACACCTTGCAGCTATTCACTCACCTATCCTCTTCCTCACCTCCAGTTGGGATGCAAAGAATCAAAAGAATATAAACCCCAAGGATTGAGACAACAGCTTAATAACTAAAATACAGTAAAAAAAATAGTGATAATAGAAATAATGATAATCATCATCATAGGAAACAACAAGAGAAGAAATGAAAGCTCAGAAAACAAATGATGCACAATGTAATTGCTCACCACTTACCAATACCCAGCCCAAACCAAGCAGCAATCAGCCCTTACCCTCAGTTTTACACACTGGGCATGACATGCTGTGGTATGGAATACCCATTTGGCTAGTTTGGGTCCATCTCTGCTTCCTCCCAGCTTCTTGTGCCCCTCCTCACTGGCAGAGCATGAGAGACTGAAAAGTCCTTGATCAGAGTAAGAGCTACTTAGCAACAACTAAAGCATTGGGGTGTTATCAGCTTCTTCTGAGACTAAAGCTGAAACACAGCACTGCACCAGCTACTATGAAGAAGAAAAATAACTATTACATCTGAAACGAGGACACTACTTCAGTTGAAAATAAATACTGATTTTATAACTGTCAATTGCAAATAAATAAAAAAAGACAAATGCAGCAACCTTAATTAAATATGAAGGGCCTGAATCCCAGATCTAAATGTACAAAGCACAGGTCAGACAGCACCAGAATGTTTCATATAGACTAGTTCTTAGGAATTGCTGTCATTGAGGTTAGTAAGAGAAAGGGCTCCAGAAGCCTCCCACTAGAGGATGGTGAGAATCCTTACTCTGTTTCAGGATTACACATCTTAATGCAGTCACTTAGGCAGTGAATATTGGTTACATAAAGACTCTTGCTTCATAGGGGAGATGAAGAAATCTCTAACTTAAAATGATAAATGAATCTTTTTTCTTGACTTTTTCTTTTTTTTTTCTTTTTTTTTTTAATCTATATAATTTAAAATCTGTCTATTTGTTTATAGCGTGTCAGAGTAAAATCTGTGCTAGAGAATGCAGACTGGCTGATGTTGCCATTAGAGATAAAAGATCACTGCTGATATGAAAGGGTTTAGTTCTGACTGAAGTGTTTTTCTAGGGAATTTCAATAGGAATATGTGTTTGAGTGAAAAACTAATCATAAATTTAAGACTTGTTTACTTTTTGAAAAACTGTAGATACGTCTGTCTCTCTTTCCTTTTAATGGTTCCTTCGCCAAGCGAGGCATATTTATAGCTATCTCAATGTATTCTTTCCCTATAAATTAATTCCTCCCAACAGACCTATCAGAATTTTTTCTTTGTCTCCCTTAAAGCTGTTCTTTTATGGGATTATCTGTCTCTAAGGACATGTCTAGAACTGGCCACAGGACAATTCTGCCAGCTGCAGGGACAGAAACTATTACTGTCTGTTATCAAAGTTCAGTAGCGCAGGCCTTTTTTTTGCTGGCATATTCCTTTAAAAATCTGATGAATTTTTAATTCTTTATTTTAATATTCCTGAATTTAATACTACTGAAATTCTTTCTGAACTTCTTTCTGATTTCTTAATAATCACATACCTGCCTCTAAAGTTATGTTTTCTGAAACCTATTGCTTAACATACTTTTAGCTCACTTTAATATCTTCTGGTTATATCAATATTTTGCAAAACTTCATAAAGGCTTATGTTTGAATTTGATCAAATCCATTAACCCCTTTCCTACAAACATGATCAAGAATAACGAAGACCATAACCATGGTAATGAAAACAACTAAGCAACTCTGAGACTCTTTAGTGATTCTTAATTTTCTCACGTGTCATTTCAGAGCCTCTTACATTTCCTTCCCACACCATTGCATTACTTCCTTTCTATATCTCGTTCTCCATTTGAACAGAGATTTGCTTCCTAAATAAGAACATTGCAGAAAAATCTGCCTCAAAAGGAAAATACAGAATGACAGAGAGGAATTCTACACTCTAAGTGTTCTGCACTCTATTGCTAATGATAAAATTTTGGCAACTGTTTCTAATCCAATGAGCTGGGAAGCTACAAATGAAATTTCTCTCAGTGTCTATGCTTTCATGGGAGTAAGATGACACACTGATGGTTGCTTCACTCAGTTCTTTGAACCTTATTGATCTGACTTCATGATTTCAACAAAGTTTAGCCAGTACTATCTATTAGGTCTTAAAGAGAGCTTTTTCTATCCACAGTTTGAATCCTTTGAATACGGTTTTTGCAGTTCACTTAGAAGAGCTGTCTCACTTTAAGCATGCATGGAATGCTCTAGATTGGAACAATACCCACTCCCCTCCTTATTTTCATGGAAAAAGAAGAAACAACTCCAATTAGCATAATTATAATTAACAGATATATTCAATTCCACCTTTCCAGTGGAAATTGAATTGGTTCTGGCCAGAGGTCCAGAGCCTGTTAAATTGCTTGTTTAGCTGTTTCAAATGCTTGCTACTGCTCATTTCCCCACTCAAATTCATATTTCTTTCACGTTGTTTTATATAATGGAGCAAGTATTTGCCCAAAATGAGGGATGTCAACAAAAGCCAAACAAACCAATAAATCACTGAGGTATCACTTTACTTTGTAGGGTAACAAAATCTAAAGTCTTCTGATTAGCTCTGGATAATATTGCCCAATGACCACATTGCCACTGAGTTCTTAAAAAATTCACAGTCTGGGCAGGTTCTTGAATTTTGACTGGATTAATTTCCCATCCTTCTTTTTTCATATGCTGCAATACTAATTCTAATTGTTCTGGTACTTCTTGCCCAGTTTCTCCCTGAATCGTTATGGCATCAGTATAATGTGCCATTTGTACTTATTTTGCAATGACAACTCATCCAAGTGTTCTGCCACAATTTGATGGCAGAGAGTGGGACTATGGAGCCACACTTGAGTTAAGCGGGCAAACGTATACTTTATACCATGACAAATAAAAGCAAACTGATCCCAGTGTTCCTCAGCAATGTGTATTGTAAAGAAAGCATTAGTTATACCAATCACTGCGTACCAAGTTTCAGGGTGCCACTGTATTTTTTTCAATTAAAATAACTGTGTCTAGTGCCACAGCTGTTAGTGGTGAGGTCTGCTTGTTTAACTCCCTATAGTCCACTATCATTCACCATGTCCCACCACTTCTTAACAGGCCATATAGAATGATTAAAGGCAGTAGCTGTTGGTGTTAACACTACCATATCTAATAAATCTTTAAGAGTCTATGAAATTTCTTCATGTCCTCCTGGTATATGATGTTGTTTCACTGTAATTACCTTAGTGGCAGATGGGAATTGTAGCAGAGGTATTTTAACTTTCCCAACTAAAACTGGCTGCGCTGATATATATGTCCCGATTCCAAACTGATAGTTACCATCAGGTAAGCATAGAGTCAATACTTTTAAAATAACAATTCCAATTACATTATATTCAGGGATAGGAACTGAGTAAATTTGTTTTGGCAGAGGGCCAGTTTTCCTCTCAGTTTTTGTTTATAACTACTTCAATTTGTTTGCCACCTAATCCTGTAATCAAAATCTTTTGGCTTTATAATTTTTTTTAGGATTGCCAAAAGCTAAAGAGGCCTCCACTCCAGTATCAATGAGGGCCTCAACCATTTGACAAGATCTATTTTTCCAATGAATTTGAAGCTCTGTATGAGGATGGTGGTTTGTCCATGCCCATCCTTATGCTGGAGCTTGGTCCTCATCTCAGTCCATTTTTAATTCTCTCAATTGTTTTAACATTTTAACATCTGGCCACGGATAAAGATAGGTATACTGATCCCATCCCTTTTCATTCCCTGGAACTGTAGGGTCGCAAATGAGGAGCCTTCTTTTGGTGTGTGTACCATCCAGTTGAGTCTCAAAGGGAGGAGCAGGTCAAATTGCTTCATCCATCATGTCATCAGTTTTGTCTGAGCTTAAATTCTTTACTTTTTTTCATAGATTTATGTAACCCACATTGCTTGTACAATCTCTACATTTCATTGGCGGGAATCCTGTCAATCTTATCTCAGGCCATCCCATCTTCCAAAAAGGCAGCAAACATATATTTCTGAGAGTTGATTCTCTTTCACCTTGACCCTCCTGTAACTGCCTCTTGTGTTTTGGATGGGGCTCCATTCCCAAATCTCCTAACTGCTGGGTCTTTTGTATGATATGTCCTATAGGATTTCCCGTTTCATTTATCATTAAAGTCATCATAATACCTTTATATGCACGTGGTGCAGTCCTAATAATCTTGTTCCAAACTGAAACTGATAGTGGAGCCTTCAGCATAGCATCTGCACCTCTAACAAAACCTGCAGTTTTTATCCCCTCCTTAACACACTGACCACAATTTTGTAAAGTAAACCAAGGTCGAGCTGCACTGGGCCATTCCCCTTCAGTGGGGTGTTTTCTGTTACAGCCTTCCATTACCACTGCTAATAAGTTCATCTTAACCTTGGTGCCTGAACAAATGAGTCAGAGTTAAACATTATAAATTTCTCATCATCATAGGTCACATTTAACTCCCAAAGCCCCTAAATCCCTAAATCATGCAACCTGAAGGCCCAAGAAAGCAAAGATTCACCTCTGTCTGAACCTTTCCATAATGTCATTAATTTTCTGCTGAGTGAAATTTTCTACCACAACCTGCCTAATCAGATGACCTAGAGGGTCGTGTTCGAGTTTTCTTGGTAATATTGGCTTTGCTTCAATGAAAACATCACCCTCTATCTTTTGAACTACTATCCAAATGGGTTGAATCCCACACATTTCCATCCCATTTCTCAGGATCCAAATTCCTTCCTGCCTCCATGATCACTGCATGCACTTTTTTTCTGGTTTATTCAACCCCTTCACTTTCAGGACTGACACTGGATGACCCAAACAGCTCTTTTTCTGCTACTGTTTGATGAGTGTCCAATTTATCAGTTAATAGTCGATTCTGGCATTACCACATAACTAATTTTCCCTGAAACTCACAAACTTATTTCTCCAAATCAATCTTCTACTTCTGCCTTTGCTCTCTCTGCTGACGCTGCTTTTGGTATGTAGCCAGCAGAATCCACCCCCACCTCCGCAGAGCAATTAATTCCTCCCCTTTTTCTACTGAAAGTTTTTGTAAGCATTTAACTACATGAAGAAGTTCTGCTTCATTCAAACAGGAGTCCCAAGTCTCACATAAACCATAACATAAGCATTCAGCAGCTATGTTATGATAAGGTAATTGTTCCCAGACAGCTCCACTATCTTAGAAAGCTTTTTCTTAATCTTAAAAAATGCCATTTTGTTTCATATCCGGCCAACTATGACAAATTGTTCTGCTGACAAGCAGGGCATGCCACAAAATGACCATACACTAGCTGTGTAATATGCACAGTTTATTAAAGAAACACACTAAAATGAATAAACACACCAAAAGCAAACAAATACACTAACATGTATCAGGCATATATCCATATATATTGAATAAGTACAATAAAGCAAATCAGAGATATAAGTACAGAGGAAAATCAGCAATGCATAAAATCATTAATGCATAGAAAGAACAGAGATTAAGAAGAAATACACCACCAAATACCACTGAATCATCAGCCAGGTCCACACTTCAAGCTGGGAAGCCCCATTGCTGCCAATGCCAGGAGTCTCAGATAACTGGGAAAATTCCTACATTGTGCATCTGCCCACAGGTGAGGCTCCGGATTTGGGCATAAGAGAGTCTTGCTTTTATACCTTTAGGAAAACAACTGGCTTTATGTCAGATCTCTAATTGTTTATTTGTGGGGCTGTGCAGTTTCTCATGATCTCATTGTCCATGCTGAGAGCATTGGCCAGGTACCCCAATGCAGCCAAGTATGAAGGTAATGGAATGGCTACGCACCTATGTTTTCTTGTCTCTGACAAACATTCATGATGAACATAAATATATATACTTCACCAAATACACTTTGACAAAAACATGTACTTTGTTATGCCTCTAAGTCAGGAGAGGGAATGAACTCTCAGCTAGGTTCCCATCCATTACAAAACCCATCAAAACTTAGTTTTAATCTAAGCAAATATGCTAAAAAATACATGAGCCAAAGCATTTTATACTTTTGTAACGAGAATCATACTTTTGGAATCTGTGTAAGGATTTTGAATACAAGTATGATTTGTGTTTCACCATCAGTGGGATGACTTCTACAGACTGTGATTGAACACAACCTTGCTTTTGCAGATGCAACTTTTAGTGGTCTTTTTAAAGAGTACAAGTTTTCATCAGATTATTCTTTAAGAGAAAGCACATGACCCCCATGCTCTGCCAGGGAGGAGGGGAAGCTGGGAAGAAGCAGAGACAGGGCACCTGACCCAAGCTGACCAAAGAGGTATTCCATACCACAGCACATCATGCCCAGGATGTAAAAATGGAGAGCAGAGACCCGGAAGGGTGGGGGTGCACTGCTGGGTTGGGCTGGTGTCATGGGTTCAGCAGCAGCAGTCATTTTTCTTTAAGCAGTAGCTGGTGTAGCACTGTGTTTTGGATTTTTAG
>JASSUY010032850.1:3781-14953 GCA_032466535.1 Forpus xanthops
CCCAAGCCGAAAATCCAAAACACAGTGCTACACCAGCTACTACTTAAAGAAAAATGACTGCTGCTGAACCCATGACAATCTAAGTGTTTGAATTTTGTGCGAATGAGATACCTGTCTTTTTCGGAGAGAGGATAAGAAGGTCAGGACTGGCAGGAAGGTAGGATGTATGGAAATAAGAATGAAAGAAAGTGAAAAGGTTAACAAAAATGGTCTGTGCTGAGTGATAAAAGTCAAAGTTTATAAAATAGAACAATAAATCTGTTAGACTTGAAATCAGGGAACAAGGCAGGGGAGCTGCAAAGGGGTCTCCTACATCCTTAAATAATTGTGGTGAACTGTGGGAAATGAGGTTTGAACCACTTTAAGAGTTAATTTTTTGGGAACTCTGGAAACCTGGGAGGATGCAACTCAATATTAAATCAAAACTGTAATGGTGTTCCAAGTACATTCAAGAAATATAAGGGAAATATTTCAAAGCTGATTAATTTTCTTGAGTATTGCATTCTCTTAGAGGAGTTGGTAACTTAATTATATGCCTCAACTCAGGACGAAAATGAATTTGAAAAAGAGTAAAATATTTTCCACAAGTTCAGTAAGTTTAAATCCAGATCTTTAGTTATGGTCCTAATTATAGACATGGAAAGGGTGAAAAGGCTGATACTGAGCAAAAGAAGCTAATTTCTAGAGAATGGATGGGTCATCTTTAGTGAACATGTACTGTTACAAGGAAGGTATCGAGTTACTTTGAATTCATACTTAGTTCCATAGGCTCAGCAAAAAGGGAACAAACCTTACTGCATTAAGAAAAAAGAGTAATGGATTTTGGCTGATTTGTGAAAACTCTATGTCTAGGGACTGGATGAGTATCGTGGTTTAAGCCCAGCTGTAAATCAGCCACACTTTGCTCACTCACTCCCCCTTCTTTCTTCAGTCCACCTACAGCAGGGATGGGGAGGAGAATCGAAATAATGTAACTCCTATGGGTTGAGATAAGAACCGTCCCTTAACTAAGGTATAACACAAACTACTGCTGCTACTACCAATAATAATAGTAATAAGGGAAATAATGAGGGAAGAGAATACAACCATTCATCACCCGCCAACTGATACCCAGCCCGACTGAGCAGTGATATAACTCTTCTGGGTAACTGTCCCCAGTTTATATATTAAGCATGATGTGCTGTGGTACAGAATACCTCTTTGGTCAGTTTGGGTCAGGTGTCCTGTCTCTGCTTCCTCCCGGCTTCCCTTCCTCCCTGGCAGAGCATGAGATTCAGAAAGTCCTTGGTCAGACTAAACATTTGCGCAGTAACTGTAAACATCAGTGTTATCAGCGCTATTCCCAGGCTGAAAGTTAAAAACGCAGCACCACACCAGCTCCTAAAAAGGAGAAAAAATGATTGTTACTGCTGAACACAGGACAATGAGGAATTTTATATCTGCACAAGTGCTGGGAATGTTTAGATTTGTACTCTAACTTTGCCATTGCTAACAGTTTCTATTTAGATCTGCATGTAGATCTGCATGTAGTTCTGCCACCTGCAATTGTGTCATTCCAGCTTGTGTTGTAATCTTCAGAGCTAAAGCTACACAAGGGAGAAAAAAGTAGCAGATGGAGTCATGTCATATACACTGAATATTGCAGGAAAGGCAGCCAGATGACAGATACAGGGAAAGATCAGTTTTTGTCACTAAGCGGCAGAAGAAAAAATGAATCACAGATAGAGAGGGATTAATTTCTGAGGGACCAGCTATTACATGTAGCATGGAAATTAGACTCTATCAGAAGTTTGCAGAATTTAACTTGACAAACTGTATGCAGCAGTGAATTATTACTTTAAACTCATAATCCAAGGCTGCAATGTGGGAATAGAGAAAATAGAAATTAATTAATCAGCAATCTAAGCTGAGAGTAATGTTCACATTCAGATGCCTAGTGAAGAGAAGTAAGGACACCAAAAGGACTTACATAAATTATGGGTCATTTGAGATAAAAGCACTTAAATCTGTGAAGGTCTCAAAGTTAAATGCAGAAGTGGTGTAACAAGACAAATAACAAGTGTTTAATGATAGCAGAAAAACAATAATAACCTACAATCAAATGGATAACAAATTATGGACAGATGGTAGTTGAAATCTGCAAATATTTCACTGTCCCATCTGCTTTCATCCATTGTTATAATTTTAAATTGGATTCCAAAAAAAGATGCTTTTATCCCCTTCTTTTTTTTTTCAAAACTCATTATTAACATCATGTTGTGTGAATCTGTTTCATGATTCATTATGATACATCACCAACAGGTCTTCATATTATGAATTTGCAGCACTGGAAAAAAGCCAGGGTAATTTTGTGTTTGTACATTTTTCTCTTAAAAAATTCTGTTAAAAGAAACTTCCTCTGTAAAGAGCATTTTTATTGCAGAAAACATATTGGAAGTTTCACCTCACTCAAGCAACAGTATGACTCTGAAAGTAAAGTACATTTTATTGTCCAAATAAATATGTTGTGTAAACATAGTAGATTCCTTGTCAAGCAAATAACATTCAAGGACAAAGTGTGTATTCACATTCATTTAGTAATGTTATTAAAAATTAACAATAGATATTTAACTTCATGGTTCACAAATGGAGAGCAGGAATTTTTCTGACTTGTGATTAAAGCACAATTTCTCTCTAAACAGTAGGAGAGAGCACTTTTATTGTAATACCACTCTCCTTAGCAGGCAAAAGAGGAATAGAAAACTTCAACTCATTTGAAGCAGGCTGTCCATCAAAGACACCTGCAGTTCTTCAGGTGCAATCATTCATCACCACCATCCTACTAGAGGAGAAAAAGGGCTTTATAAGCAACTTAATGAGCTTAATTCCCAAATCTGACAGAGCTTAGCCCCATGTAGCTGAGCTCTGAAGTGTTAGTCTTAAATTTAACAGTGCTATGAAGTTCTTCTTATGAAGTATGGGTGGGGATTGGGAAACGGAATTGCGAGGGTATCTTTTTAATTCCTGTAGTACTCAAGGGTAGTAGATAAAGTTAAGGGTCAGTTTTCTTTGATTTATACACTCATGCCAAACTAATATGCTAATATCTTATTTAAATTAAGACATGAATTTGCATACCGTAGTGTTCCATATCCCATTGAGATCTTCACTGCTTCAGTCTTCTGTGTTCTCCTTGTGCTTCACTTTCAAGGGCTTTTTAACCTCTGGAAGAATTTATTAGGTGCCTTCCAGATGAAAAAAAAAAGAAAAGGCTGGTTTATTACAACATATCTAAAAAAATTATTAACTTTTCATATGCGAGACACAGAATCATTGGTATTCATACACCAAAGAAATATGGTTCGATGAACTAAATTTTTGCATTGAGAGATTTAACTACATGTTAAGCAATATCTAATAAATGTTCACAAAGGTATTATACTGTACAAAATAATCAGCAAGAAGGCGATATCTGTGGGTTGATTTTTTACCCACTAATTAGCCTGCTTTTTATTTTTTTAAAAATAATGTGCTTCTGACTTTAAAAAATAAATGCTAAGTAAGAATGAATGACAGTAAACTATTCTGGTGTAGTTTCAGTTGAAAGATTTTTGCAGAAGCATCTTGATTTAGTGAAAGCGGTGTCCCAGAGCATTCAGGACAGTGACAATATATGCATGTCAGGTCTGAGGACCAATCACCACACGATATAAGGAAACACATATAAGGAAATTTATTAAGAAAGTCTAAAAAGAACCCCAAACTCAACAAAAAAACACCCTGTTTATTCAGTTAGTGTTAATTTGAAAAAAAAAAATCAGTTATATTTCCATATATATTGGAGTATGGTGTATAGTGCTGGTGTCTTCAATATAAAAAGGACATGGAACTGTTGGAAAAAGTCCAGAAGAGAGCCATGAGGATAGGCTGAGAATGTTGGGGCTCTTCAGCCTGGAGAAGAGAAGGCAGTGTGAAGACCTCACAGCAGCCTTCCAGTATCTGAGGGGGGCTTATAACGATGCTGGGACTGGACTCATCATTAGGGACTGTAGTGATAGGACAAGGGATAATGGGTTACAACTTAAACAGGGGAAGTTTGGATTGGTTATAAGGAGGAATGTCTTTAAGGGTGGTGAGGCATTGGAATGGGTTCCCAAGGAAGCTGTGAATGCTCCATTGCTGGCAGCGTTCAAGGCCTGGTTGGGTAGAGCTTTGGATGACATGGTTTAGTGGGAGGTGTTTCTGCCCATGGCAGGGAGGCTGGAACCAGATGAACTTAAAGTCCTTTCCAACCCTAGCTATTCTATGATTCTATTCTATCCACAATTCACAAGATGCAACTCCTATAAATGAAATCTTCAGAAATAAAGTAGCCTACTTGCAAAGAAGTTGCCAGACACATGAGAGGAATCAGATCTCTGAAGGTAGAATGATTTGAGCAGAATTGCAGACCACTGAAAACTCAGATGAGGAACTAAGAATCTTGAAACTGTGATAAATTGAAAAGACTTATGAAACCCATTGGAGAGATGGCAGAGAGACTTGTTTTAGAGGGCTTTTAATGAATCTGATAATGAAAAAGGTGAGTTAATTTTGAAGGCTATAGTTAAATTCTTATATGGTGTTCTGAATAACGAAAGGTGGAAAGTTAATTTGGGGCTGGTCCAGAAATGCGTTGGAAGACACCATCTGAATAAGTTCTGTGTGAGATGGTCCATCAGTATTTTCCTGCTGACATGTTCTGTGATCTGAATTTTCAAAATCTGTTTAGCTGAATTTTGCAAATTTTTTGAGCATTTTGTTAATTTTTAAGACATAAGTATAAATATATAGAAACTCATTTTTTCAGAGTTGCATTCAATTTTAAATGTTTGAAAAGTAAGTGCTGATTTAATGCTCTGGATGTTTTGGCTCATGTCTCTGCAACTTGAATTCATTTACCTATCTGTTTGCTTGCTGTACAAGGCATCTGACTTGTGTGCATGCTAGTTCATCATAGTTACTTAACACTAATTTGGTTTATATATTTCACCATAAGCTATGCTATTTTGGTACAGTGCTCCATTTCACAGCCTCTTTTCTCTGCAAAATAAGTCTACTTTCTGTCTCATTGTGTTTCAGTATATGAAAGGTTAGTTAAGATTTAACAGAAGATGTCAGTCTTTCTCCTTACCTCTTTGTTTAATGTCCATCTTAATAATGCTGATCTTACTTATATGAAGAACATTTCCTTGAAAGATTTTCCAGTTTTTGCTATATTTCTCATTTTTTATGATGACAGACCTCTATTCATTATTTCATTAGTAGCACTTCTTTTTTGTCGCTGGCTCTCTTTCCATGGAAAGACCAATGACCATACTTTTCAACTGTTATAAATACTTTAAATAATATTTTGAAATATTTTTTTCTGGTTTAAATTGTAAATTAAGCTTCTTTTTTGTGTAGATGAACTTCTCATAAGTCTTATTTAAAATTAATGTTTTATGTTAAGGGGGCAAAATTAAACCTGCATTTTTACATATATCTATATCATCATCATGGCTTGGCTTCGCAAATGAAGATTTGAGAAGGGCTTTACTCACATTTACTACAAGCATGCTGATGGCTAAAAAGGCCAATGCAGTACAGACAGATCTGGTTGCAAAAAGCACAGCGGAAAGTCTCCTTAGGTGGTATAGGCAAGTTACGGTTCTTCCTGCGTTGTCTTTTCCCCTCGAGACTGATTCTGCATGTGTTCTCCAAAGAGACAACAGTGTTATGTATGATGTGTCTCCAAATCTCCAGATTGGAGGCCAGGGTGGACCACTGGTGATAGTCAATATGACCAAGGCTAAGATATTGTTTCAGGGAGTCCTTATATTTCCTCTTTGAGGCACTTCTCTTGCAGCAGCCGGTGGCAAGTTCACTGTAGAACACAATCTTAGGAAGATGGTGATCTTCCATCCTGGAGACGTGCCCTGCCCTGCCCAGCGCATCTGCATTTTCACCAACACGGCCTCAATACTGGTAACCTCTGCCTGTTCAAGGACAGTAACATTAGACACTTAGTCAGTCCAGTGGATGGTTTGGATTGTATGGAGGCAGCACTGATGAAAGCATTTGCGGAGTGACAGGTGATGGCGATAGATGACCCATGATTCAGACCCATGTAAAAGAGTACAGTACAATGGCTCTATAGGCACCAATCTCTGTACTTTTCTTCAGGTGTTTATTACACCAGACTTTTTTTTTACGTTTATATATTATATGTCATTTATAAAAATATATATATTATATATACCTTTTTTTAAAAAAAAACAAGCTTAGTAAATAGCAGGTTTGGGGCCTTTTTGGGGGGTTGGGATCCTTTTTTTTTTTTTTTGTACATCTACATGCAATGATTTATATGCTCTTCTAATTTTCTGATTTAATGCTGCTGGAGAGTAATAATGATTGCATGCCAGGTATTTTGATTTATTTTCTTTTTTTTTTTATTCTGCCTTTCCGATAAAGTGCTGAACCAGTTTGTTGAATTATGGTATGGTGGAATGGTACGTTGTAAATAGAAAATACTTTTTTTTAATTTTACCTGCTGTAACTTTACAATAAGATTTATTCAGTCTTGAGACAGTAGGAACAGGCAGAGATAGAATGACATTTTTAACATCATTTATGCACTTTCCACACCTATAATTCTAGAAACTAAACATGTATAAGAAAACAGTTCACTGACCAGTGCCATGTATCTATATTTATAGTCTGTTTATGTTTAAAAGTCCCAATACTTTTGTTCTTAGAAATTATTATTCTTTTTTTATATTAGTCTTCTGGGTTTTAATTTATGTTTGAAATAGTAATCAATCTTTATGCTTTATATAAGTATAGATGAATTATATTTCCTCTTTTAACAGAGTAAAGAATATTCAATTATTTCCTACAGATGTTTTAAAGAGTAGGTTTCTCATCCTTTGCCAACTTTGGAGGGTAACGAAAGGCCTAGATTTTAGTAGTCAAATGTGGGCTGCAGAGCATTTCTCCAAACATGATAGCTCAGAACTACACCATGGCTTCTCTTTATGTTTCTAAAAAAAAGGTTTCAAATGCAATAAAACTATAAATAGGTGTAAAGATTTCCTTATAATGTGATCCTCATCAAGTAAAAATAAGATTTCCCTTCCAATTTATAAAAGAAGTACTAGTAAAGATAATCAACTTTTGCAAGTCAAGATATTTTTTGTGCAATGCACAGCTGAACTTCCAGATTACTGGTCACAGAATATGATGGACAGCAAACACATAAATGTTGGTAGAGTTACATGAAATGTAGCAAACCAGCTTGATTTCTGGAAGTTACATTCCATGCACACCCCTCTCCTCCCCTAAACCTAAGGTTTTGAAGATACTGAGAAAAAATCTGAAAATCAAGCAAGCAGAGATAATTGTGGTTTTTTGGAAAGAAAAAAGAAAAAAAAAAACATATCAGATAGCTTGTTTGGAAAATACTCATCAGTCAAGAATCAAAATTAAATTACACAGACAAAATGAAAGATGCAAGAATTTGAATTCTATTGTTGAAATACAGTATCTTTCAATCCCCTAAATATCTGTAAAGTTCTTATCCATTAGTGTAATTTCTCATTCTCATTGCAAGGGGGGCTAGATGTCGAACAGGACTGGTCCCAACACCTATCCCTGAGGGTCACCACTTGTTACTGATCTCCAGCTGGACATTGAGCCATTGAGCACAACTCTGTGTGCTGCCATCCAGTCAGTTCTTTATCTACCAAGTAGTCCATCTATCAAATTGATGTCTCTCCAACTTAGAGACAAGGATATCATGTGGGACAGTGTCGAACACTTTGCACAAATCCAGGTAGATGACATCTAACTGCTCTAGCTCTGTCCATCAGTCCTGTAGCACTGTCATAGAAGGCCATCAGGCAGGATTTCTCCTTAGTGAAGCCATACTGTCTGTCACCAAGCACCTTGTTGGTTTACATGTGCCTTAGCATGCCTTCCAGGAGAATCTGCTCCAAGATTTCGGCAGGCACAGAGGTGAGGCTGTCTGGTCTGTAGTTCCCCAGGTCATCCATTTTCCCCTTCTTGAAAATGGAGATTATATTGCCCTTTTTTCAGTCATTGGGAACTTCACCTGACTGCCATGATTTTTCAAATAGGATGGACAGTGGCTTAGCAACTTAATTTGCCAGCTCCTTCAGGACCCACGGATGGATTTCATCAGGTCCCATGGACTTGTGTATGTTCAGGTTCCTAAGATGATCTTGAGCGAGATCCTTTCCTACAGTGGGCCCAGAGTCTTCATTCTCACAGTCCCTGTGTCTACCTTCCAAGGACTCCATTGCTTAATCATCACTATGCAAAGTTCTCCTCTTGTTTATTTTGAAACTGCCACTTAATTTGTTCCCTTTCTCAAGTAGGAACTTTATACTCTGTTCACCTATGGGCTGCTATCGTATAGACTTCTATCACATCTGTTTTTCATGCTTATGAGTCTACCTAGCTTTTATTTCATGGAAACTCTGGAATTAACCTTACAGGTTAGCGGAATGCTAACAACCAGATGGTAGCTTCTGAAAGTATAATTTTCAGACACTTCCAGTTCTTCTTGTGAATCATGTCCTTTTTTCCCTCTCCCTATGCAATGGCATTTCTATGTTTTTGTCCTGGCCTACTGCTTCCGCCTCATATGCAGCTTTTCACAGGCTAAAATTCTGTTTTGAGGACCATGGACACTGATTAATTCTGGCTGTCTGCTATCACAAGGATTGTGCAGATTATGACTCCCAGTGGCAGTATCGGGATGAAAATAAGCATTTCTTACATTTGTGTATCAAGCAAAGGTTTTTAAGGATCCTTAAACACTTTAATCTTTTGCTTCTCTTTATAGAAAGCAGTCATTGCCAGGAGCAAGCCCAATAGGACAATGTGATTCTGGGGGTATACAATTACTGTGTAGAAATAAAACCAGTCTCTTCCTCTTCCTCCTCTTTCTAATACAGATCTCTTCAAAACAAATTCCATTGATTAATCTGTCATGGCTTTACTTACAAAGTTGCTTCTGTACTGGCTTGCTTGGAAACTGGCCCTCTGCTTCATCCTGAAAGAATACTCATCCCTCACTGCCTCAGACTTCTTTTAAAACTGTGGATCTGTCAAATAGGAGGAAAAAAAGAAGACTACTGGGGAGTCCATCTGTCAGGTGGTAATGCTATCAAGTTTCTATATAAAAGCAAAGCTTTTCTTCACTGGTAAAGGGTAGGTGCTCTGAATGTTCAGAAAAAACATCAAATTTATTTTCCTTTTTATATAAGGCTGTCATTACTAGCCTTTTGATATGGTTATCTCTTGCTTTGTTTTATATTTTCTTTTATTGTTTTATTATTTTTAAGGTGCCTGTGTGGTTTTTAAAACCTGTAACAGACATTTGGTGCTTCACAAGTCACACACCCAGTTCTGGGAAAGCAATTCACAGCATGCTAAACTAGGTGTCAGTGCTCTATATACACTGAATTCATAGCACTAAAGTTCTGGCATGCAGCTTGTTTGAATTGACATGCAGCATCTGGGACTTTCCAGCAGAGCTTGGTATCTCCCCAGCACAGAGGTTACATTCTGCTAGCATCCAGATTCATTCTGGCAGAGTCTTAGCACCACTTTGCCCCTGACATGCCCAACACCTCTCTAGGAATGGGTTTCTAGCAGTCTTTACCTCTGATCTCATAGTTATTTGGCCTTCAATTTAGTGATATTTCCAATCATGGAAGGCCCTGGGAGTTGATATTGGCAAATAACTGCATGAAATATTGAGTATTTCCAGATCTTGAGGATGTGAGATTTACTTTTTCTGAATTTGTTTCCTGAATTTAGATTTCTAAGTTTCATCTGCAGTACCACTGGTTGTCCAAAGGTTTTGCTGCATCTCTTCCTAGCTATTCTTAGGAATGTAGATGGATAATATGCAATCTTTACCTGTGACTTTAGGAATCCACATCAATAAAAGAATTTCAGTGTTTCACTTGTGTAAAATATGAGTGTCTTTCCAAAAGCATTTCCTCTCCCCACTTTCATGACAATTGGTCTTTTTATTATCTGAATTGTTATGCTATAGAGGTATTCATCTTTTTGCTGCATCTGGAAAAAAAATAAAAAATTACATCTGATTTGTATTTATTTCCATCAACATAGCTGCTTTCTTTTTTCCTAGGGGAAAAAATTGAACTTCTGAAGATCTTGCTAGCCATAAAACTGCTGAAGCAAGATCAGGCATTTCAATAGGGAGAGAAAAAGTTAATAAATGGGGACCATTGTCCCAGACTCAAAAATTTATGCCCTACATCAATATGGGCTCTCTCCTTGGTTAAATTCATCTAGTAATTTCTGACTAGATGCCTTCGTTGCCTGAGGATATATTTCTTTACAGTTATATAGTACTAGCTGTAGATTTTGATAGCAGAAATGCAGACTACAATTTATAACCTACACAATAATAAGTGAATAGAAAGTTGCCCCTTGGAAGAAATGCTACGGAGTATATAAAAATGCAATATTCTGTTTCAGCTACTTGTGCTGAATAGTACTGGAAGAAACACCAATTGGAATTCAAATGCCATTTCTGAGCTTCTTCATTCTTGTTACTCTAAGAACATTAAACCAATGATGTATTGGCAGTCAAGACAATTCAAGATATAAACAATGCTGAAAAATCCTTGGGATGATCAAAGTAAATTGTGAAAGTATACAGTTTTCTGTATCTAGTGCAGTTGTTGATACTTTATAGCAATCAATGCCTTTCCCATGGCACCAGTAATTATAGGAGCACACAAGTAAAATGAAAATTTTCCCCCAAATTTTACTATTTAAATAGAAATCTCTATAGAATATTGAAACTTTGGATCTCCAACAGCACCCTTTCCAAAAACTCTGTGTAGTAAAAGAATGAAAAACAGAAAAAAAAGTATTTCTTGCAAATGTTTATGTAAAAATTCTGTTTCTAGAAAATAAAATTAAAAATAGAATTATAATATATTTTGATGAGTGTTGTGATTTACAAAAAGTGAAATAATTCTGGACTGTCTAGGAAAAGACCTAAGAAATCATACTGCAATGAGAGGAAAACGGGTAACGGGTTCAAACTTAAACAGGGGAAGTTTAGATTGGGTCTGAGGAAGAAATTCTTTACTGTAAGGGTGGTGA
>JASSUY010032851.1:0-25579 GCA_032466535.1 Forpus xanthops
CCATCATCCCCCCCATCATCCCCCCCATCACCCGGCGTTGAGCGCTGCCAGCGATGGGGCAACCGCAGCTTCCCCGTTCAACCCACCCCAGTGTCCCTGCATCCCATAGCCGAGCCAGCCCCGGCCGGGCCTGCGGGAGCATCCCGAGCTCCCCATGGCGATGCACCAGCATCATTCCCACCTGTCTTTTGGGACTCCATCCCAAAGCGGAGAGCGGGAGCAGATCAAGTTCTGCACCGCCCGGGAAGACAGAGCAGTGCTTTTCTGAGAGCGAGCCCAAGACATGTCACTATCTGCAGCACACAATGAGCCTCGTTCATGTCTGATGTGCTGCTGCCTGTCTTCCATTTAATTCAGCCTTGTAATTGCAGAGACTCTGGTTTCTGCACTGCAATCTGATATTTGCACAGAAGCAACACGAGTATCCTGTCATTAAGTCCCTTTGAGGAAAGAGTTCAGGTATTAAGAGATGCTTATCAAGGAGCAGGACCTCGGTGCCTGGCTGGAGCTGAGCTATCCCACCTGCAGGAGCAGATAGGGAACGGCATATCCGCTATGAGAATGAGCGAAGAAGGAGGCCAGGTTTGAGTTCTCCCATCGCAGGACCTCCTCGACCTTCGCAAGGGAGGGAAAGTACTTTTGAGCACGGAGGTCAGCAGCAACAACGCGGAACTTTACAGCCATCGACAGAACAAGGGAAGCCATGGCCCGCGCTGTGCTGGGACCCACAGAGCCCTCGTCTGAGGAGAGAAACAATAGCTTAGGACTTGGCAGTGCGCTGTGAATTCCAGACTGCCACCTGGGAATGGTCCCTGTGCTGCCAACTGTGAACAGCAGCAGAGCCTACACAAGCAGAGCTGGGCAACATCCTGTTTGCGTCCAGGATGAAGGGCACAGTTGTCACCGGAGGTGCAGAGGTGATGCTGCACTGTGCTCCCAGACACAAGGCAATCCTGTCCCAAAACACTCAGCATCGCTGCATCCGCTTCGCATTGGATGCGCTTGGCCTGGCTTTTAGAGCAGCAAGAACAGCCCCAGCCACTGCTTCCACCAAGGAAAGCACAGTTCCTCCTCCTCCTTCTCCATCCCTGCTGCTTGACCCTGCTCTTTCCACCCCTTGGAAGTCACTTTGTCATCCCAAGCCTGGTGGGTGGAGATTTCCACACCTCAGCAATCGGATTCTGCACAGGACACGTTTGGTTGGGTCACTGATGATGCTCATTCCAGCTTCGGGAAGCCCTCCTTGGGAGCCTTGGCATTTGGCTTGCATTCAGATTTATATCCAGGAGAACAATACGCTCTGTTATAGGAGAGCTTCTCTCTCCCAGCCACACCAGTAATTCCCAGCAGCTTTTCCCTGTGCTCTTCTCTGGCTCCCCACTTGGACCCATTGTCTATTGTTGTGCAGCTGTGGAGCGTAACAAGGAAAGCTGTGTGCATGGCTCATCCACTGCAAGGGAGCGTCCTTATGCACTGAAATATCAGTGCTCTGCTCTCTTAACCCCTGCAGTGCCATGCAGGACAAACTGGGGAGGGCTGAGCAGGACAAGCTGGCATTCCTTTGTCACTTTTCCAAAGTCCTTTAACATTAACATGCTCATATGCCATGGTACAAGCTTAACCACAACGAGGTGACAGCGTGCAGCACATCTCACCCTCAAAACACAGGCTGCTTGCTGGAATGAAGATGCTGCATTTCAGGAGCTGAAAACAGGCTCAGTGAGTACTTTCTCCTGCTGCTGATGCTGGTGGATGGAAAGTGAGCATCCCTCATGGAGCAACTGGCCTCCTATCTTTGCACAGAATCGATCTGAGATCTGTCCAGAGCATTCCTTTTGTCCCAAAAGATGCTCCAAACCCAATTGCTTCCCCTTTTTAGAGTGTTCATTTTCCCCTCCCAGTCACTTTGTCCAAAGGAAACCATGGGCTCAGTCACTACAGCTCACTCTGTTGCACATTCAGAGGCCAGAGACCAGCTCTGTGCCTTATTCTGCTGCCCAAAAGGGAGGGACCACAAAGAAGAGTCTGCAAGGGGAATGCTTGCCAGGATAAACCAGAGAGCAGAGTGCAGCAAAACAGGGTTTTCCATGTTTCCCACTGCAGAGTTCCCCTGAGTTCAACCACCGCATCCCCAAACCCCTGTTCAACCAGAGATGCACTGCACAGTCACTGCTCCGGCTCAGGAGGAGCCGCAGGGATCTGCCTCTCCTATAATAAGAGGTTTTGGAGGAGGGAATTAGGTACCAGCAGCAAGACTTCACCCCCGAGGGAAGCCCCGACAGAAGTTAACCAGAGCCAAGTGACTTCAACCCAGGGCAATGCAGCTCTCCAAAGGCAGATTTCCCACTTCCAGCAGGGCCTTCCCAACAGCCCCATACAATGAGGAGGTTCAAAGCGATCACCAGCAACACTTCAGCATCCAGGACACTTTTACCATCCCTGGCTCCTCGTATGTGTGGGTCTAAGGGAGCAGATCCCAGGCTGCAGCACTAACAGCAATGGGAGCCACTGCCTTCACCCATGACAGAGCCCAAACAGCCCCACATTACCTGTCACGAGCTATTGTCAGCCTCAGCCTGCTCACACTGGCAGCACAACCCAGTTCCTCCCCTAAAGGAGGGGAGAGTCTGCAGCCCTCTGCTATCTGGAAAGAACAACATGCAGACAAATCACAGAGCTTTTCTTAATGCTGCCATGATATACAAATAAGAGGCTTAAGTATAATTATAGGTTGTATAATCAGTGTGAATAAAGAAATATGTAGTAATTGATGCCATATTTTATAAATATCCTAACTGTTGAAGAAACTGGAAATGTTTTCAAAAGAAATACTTTAGCATAATGATTATAAAGCTCTTTAATGTGAGTGAGCCTCTTTCTGAAGCCAGTTTTAGACTCAGTCTCATGAACATAAATAGAGTTAATTGCCCTTCTGTGCGAGCTGGATGTTAGCACATTCCAGCAGAGTGTGCGTTTTCCAAAGTGCCAATTCCAACACATTCCACCCCATGCAATTTCTGCCTCTTTATGCACAGCACATAAAACACACACACATCTGGGCCGGGGTGAAGTTAAGCGCTTCGAGAAGTGAGCCTTGGAAATAGATTGAGACATCAACCGCTCACCCATATGGTATCAGGATATTCAAGTGCAATGTGGCTTCTCCCAATTCACCCCGCAAAGGGAGAGCGCATTAATGTGCCCAGCGGGGAAGTGGGGAGATGGGAAGCAATGTTGGGAGAAGGGCTGCAAATGGCTCCATCTCCTCCTCCAGTCCTGCTCCTACCCCATCCAGAGCCACACCAGTGAGGGGCATTCCCTCCGCAGGCCATGCACAGCCTCCAACACAAAGCTCTGCGTTTCTCACAGACTGGGTTATACATGAAAACTGTCACGGGTTGTGCTGCCCCATGGCATCAGGCTCTTCGCTCCAGAGCAGGGATGGCTCTGGGCATAGGGCAAGGAGCAGCCCCTGCTGCTGGCTGATGCATGGGAAGGGAGGGAGTCCTGCACCTCCATAGCCACGCTGCAGAGCATAAGTGACTGGGGCTCTCTGTGCTCTGGTACCCAGGTTCAGTCCACCTCTGCTTCCCTACAGCTCCAATTCAGCCCAAGGCTTCCACCACTGGACCAATCACACCCTTCTGAAGGAGATGGTCCAGGCACCTCCCTCCCCATCAACACTGCGTGTGTGTCGCATGCTCTGCCACAGGCAGGGATGTGCTGAAAACAGCCTTGTGCCCACTAATTGCTTTGGCATGTGGGCAGTGGGAGAACAGCCAGACTCTGCATTGAATTAAACCATCACTCTCCTCTCCTTGGAATCATTCTCCTGCCTCTGTGCCTTCACAGTAGCCTTTCTGCAGCAACGCGTGAAGGACTCATCGCTGCATGGCATATCCCAAGTGCAATGCCTGGTGTTCATCAAAGCAGAGCCAGTTTCCCTCTTCCTAAAGGCCACAGGATAAGCCTTGATGCAGCAACACATCAGCCCAGAGTGCAGCTGCCTGCAGAGAGTCATAGCACCATAAGTGGGCAGCTAAACCCGCCCTTAGATGGGCCAGCACCAGCAGGTACCCCTGGCTGCAATGTAAGTACCGAGTGAAACAGTGCTGCAGCAGAGATGGAACACAAAGACACAGCACACGGTGCAGCCAGGTCATGCTGTGGGTATGGCCAGGCTCCTCCGGGCCTGAACAAGCATTCGTGTTCTTGGGCATCAGCAGCCCTGTGCTTTGGGAAGGACATTACATATGGCTCCGTGCCCGAGCTGAACACTGCCCCATCCATCAGCAGTTTGGCTTCTTATTCATATGATGGGCTCGGTCTTGAAACCATCTGCTCTCCCTCAGCTTGCATCCAGCTTTCACTTGGACAGCAGGGCTCTTTCCAGCTACAGCCCCCAGGCATGCGGGTGGGAAGTCACTTCACTTGCTGCTCTCTGCAGCTACAAAGCCAAGTTTAACCAGAGACAGACACCAAGGACCCATCTCTTCATGGAGCTGCTCATGAGGAAGACCAGAGGAGCACCTTGGGATAGAGCTCAGATGATGCAACTCAGAGCATCCTACACAGGTTGGAAACACTCAGCCCATGCAGACCCTGCAGCGCATGGGAAGAGGTGCTTGGTCCAGCCTAAGAGCCCAGAAAAGATGCTTTTGGCACTCCGAGAGCCTGTGATGGGAAGTCTCCTTCTTGCAATATGTGTTTTAACCTGTCACTGTGTTCTCATGCTCCCAAACCAGTGTGGTCTGGATTCTGTCACCCAGAGGCTCCGAGCGCGCTGCCTGTGGCTTGGGGCTTTGCTTCTTTCCCAGTGTGGCCTCGGTCCTTCCCTTCCTCTCCTGGGGATGCTTTTGCTCTGTTTCAAGGCTGTTATTAAGTGACCATTGCTGGAGAGGCTTCTGGCAGGGAAAAGGCTGATCCATAGGTCCATTCATGGGAATACCCTATGAGCAGCCTGCACTGCTTGCTTAGGGACCCCCATGCAGCAGCTCCTGTCCAGCCTGTTTGGAGACACTCTGTGAATCCCTCAGCAGCTTCCAGTGCCACGTTTGAAAGAGCAGGTCCCACATGGTGATGGTGATGAAAACCAGCTGCTGAGATAGCAGCACACTGTCAGGTTCAGGATAAGGCCTGTCTCCTAAAGCATGGAGACAAGATAGCTGCATCTCCAGGAGGGCCCTGCAGAGGTCATCCCGCAGGAACGGATATGGAAGAGTTTCATGTTAACCCTTCAGTTGACTTGAAATCCAACGGATAAAATCCGGACTGTTGCTGCTGAAAAATGCCCCAACCAAGCTCCCCATATCCTGTTTTAAAGCAGCATTAGAATACCTTTGCTAGCGAACAGGTCAGTGATGCTGATGGCCAATGAATCAATGCAAATCAATGCAGCGCAGCTGTTATGTAGAGGACAGCAGAACCCTAAAGCCTCTGCTCTCATCTGAGTCCTGGGGGTTTAAGGCTTTGACAACACAGATAAGTCAAGGTGGACAGTGAGTGGGTCCTGCTGCAGCCGGTTAACCACAGGGAGCATCCCAGCATCCGCAGGGAGCTCAGGATGCTGCGGAACATCAGGGCCATGGGAGGACAACGTTGTCAGGCACAGAGCCTGGCAGGAATCAGCCCCTCCTCATTCATCGCCTCTAATAAGAACAACCCTTGGTCAGCACAAATTCTTTCGTGTTCACTTACATCTATTTATAATAGCCACGAACCCACAGGACATAACCACCTCAGACACGCTCGAGAGCATCCAAGTGCTTCAGACACAAGAGGGTTTCCAGCAGCAGACAGAGGGGCTGTGGTTTGGGCTGTGGATAGAGGCACAGGAGAGCTGGCACAGCCCCGGCTGTGCTGAGCACACAGCTCCATCCACGATGTGCTGATGAAGTTCCAGTGTCCATCTGATGCATTCTCCGCTTGGAGCCTCTGCCTGTTGGTTGGATATAGAGCAATTCCCACAGCCACCAGACCCTATGGAGCACCCATATAGGATCAAGAGTCCCACCAAAGCTAGGACATGTAATAGCAGGTTTAGTTGCAGAGGTGTTTCCTTGGGACCACTAAGCCCAGACACAATCAAGTGCCATGAGGGTCATGGACCTGGCAGGATTCCTCCCTATTTCATCTCTGAATCATAATATCCCATTCCTTTGCTTTATCAGTGGATTTCCTGTGCCTGCGGAGCTGTGGGTGCCCATAGGAAGGCATTGCTACTTCTCAGCATCCTCTCCGGACACTTCCACATCACAAAGCCATTGAGTTGGGTCTTTCTTGCATCAGCGTTGTCTCCGCACATCAGCACAGCAACAGCTTTCACCCAAGCTGCTGAAACCCTACCCCTGTCCGAAGGCCCTTTCGGTCTCCCTTTGGTACCCACACCCCAGAGCATGAGCAACCCCTGGGGGACACCCCGATGTGTGTCACGGGGATGGATTTTCCCCAAAACACACTTTTTAACCCCAAAACGCATTTGGGATCCTTCAGGGGGCTGCTGCTGGCACAGGGCCGGGTGGTTTGGCAGAGCCAGCTCAAACGAGAAAGAGAAGGGGTAAGAAAAAGGGGTGGAAAAATGTCCCCTCGAGCCCTCTTGGTGAATTAAACCACATGTATATTTGTAAAGCACAGCGGAAAGGAACGGCTCCCTCCAGCACATGGTCGAGTGCAGAGTCCTATTTCAGAGATCCCAAAGAATCAGTGCCTGGATGCTGGAACAATACGAGCCTTTAGACAAGGCATTTGGAAGTGATTAACGAGCCCCAACTCATGCATTCAGAATCAAGGGTTAGTACCTCACGCTGGCAACAACTGTCAGCTACTAAAACTGTGAGCAGGGGGAAGGAACCAGGCTCTATAATCTACTGCTCTGCATCAGCGGGGGACCACGCGCCATCCGCAGCGCATCGCTGCCAGGGCTCATCCCTACGGACGTATGGATGCTGCTGTCCCATTCAGAGGGCCTTGCACCCCAAACCACGCAGCCCCCCCTTTCGGTGCCTTTCCAAGGCAAACAGACCAACTCCATCAGCCAGGAGCCCCTGGGATCCGCAGGGAATGGTCTGTGCTTCCAGGCTGCCAAGGCCAGGTTGGAGCAATCCGGTCAAGTGGAACCGGATGAGCTTTGAGGTCCCTTCCAACCCAAACCAGTCTATGGGAGATATTCGTGTCTCCTAAGTGATGAACCCCAAATCACTGCCCAAACCTGGCTGCGTGGTGCCCTGACGGGAGCCCTGCTGAGCGCACACACAGGAGGGTGCTCACAGCCCCTTCCCCATTAAACCTGCTCTGTTTGTCAGGGACTTTTCAGCTTAGCAGCAGGAAGCTAAAGCGATGCAGGTGGAGTCAGGATCAAACCTCTCAGGAAGTCTCAGTTAAGCAAGAACCACAGCTCATGCTCTGATGTGGAAGCTGCTGCTCACTTCCCAAACCCGCAGTGATTAAGGGGGATTGTATCCCCTGCAGCAGCCAGACCTGAGCACAGCAGGTCCTACAGGACCAGCAACATCCCAGCACTGCAGGTGACAGCGGACAGTGCACCAGTGCCATCGCACAGAGCATCCCACCCCATTCCTGGTGCTGCTGGAGGACAGGGACAACGGGGGGAACTTGGGAGCACCCCCAACTGCAGCTGAGCCCCATTGACATACCAAGCTGCCTGCAAGGCCAGGCCTAACCCCATTCAGAGCCACTTAGGGGTACGGAGTCAGAAGGGGCTGCACTTTGGGCCAGAAGAGATCGAAAGAGATACTTTGAGTTTGCTTCAGTGAAGATAAACGGTGGTGACATGGCCAGCACCCTGGAGCTCAAAGCACCGAGCTGCTGCTGCTCTGTGAGCATCACACAGCCCTGCGCTCCGCCTGCACCCGCTGCCATCCATTTCCCCCTCCTTCAGGGGTGGTTTGGCCATTTCAGCAGCACCCGGCAGCTCCTGATGTTCCCAAAGTTATCCCAGGCTTCTCCATGTCTTTGGGTCTCGTCTCCTGAATTTCCTGCTGGTTTTCCCTGGGCTGAGCGACAGCACATGTGTTCATCACACATGCACTGCAGTGCCATGAACCCAGGATACAGCTCACAGCCCCACAGCAAGCCTCAACCAGAGCCAGCTCCCCAAAACCCCAACCTGCCCCATTCCTGATGCCTTTCGTAGGGCATCTCTTGTCCCCAGCGCTGTGCTGAGCTGCCATCCAGGGGAGCCCACACTCACAGACACAGCATCTGATGCTCTCCCCATGGATGGGAACACACTACAGATGCAGTCCTGCAGCCAGGAGAGCAGAGGACACAAAGCCCAGGGCAGCAGGAGATGGGGAGTTCTGCAGCACACGCATTGCAGCCAGTTTAACCCTGCCCAAGCCATGCTCCTGCCTGGGTTTGAGAGCTCAGGGCACTCAAAGGCATCTGCACTCAGGCTCCCACTGCACCTTTTGCTTTGGACCCCACTGTGAACAGGGAGAGCATCTCCACATCAGCAGGGAGTTGAGCTGCCAGCACTTTACGGCCTCTCTTACAGACCCATGGTGTCTGCAGTCAGATGCACCCTTCGCCTCTCCCCAGAGATGGGGATCTGTGCCCAAGCAGAGGAGCTGATGCTGCTCAGGGGCAGGGGATGTGGCCCCTGCTCATCGCTGAGCACATACCATCATTATCACCGTTATTATTACCATTTCCCTGCTTCCTCAGTGATGTTGAACACGCTCTGAGGCTCTGAACCTCAGCGCGGATTACAGCAGCCTCCCGGAGGGCTGACGAATGGGCTGAGGAAGGCCAAGAATAGCTGTGCTGACAGCACAGCCTGCCAGGAGCAGCCCAGAGGGGGACAGGGGACCAAGGCAGGGAGCAGCCCCTTCCCGTGCCCCAGGCTGGAGGCTCCCACCGCACCATGGGAAGGAGCCCTTTGGATGGGAAACCCGGGGCTCTTTGCAGGGCACCAGGCAGTTTCCCTTGATAGCCATCTCCTGGTTTGTCCTAGAACCGTGTAGAGCAGAAAAAAACCAAACCCCACAGACATTTTAACTGAAATCTACTCCTTTGCATTATGAATTGATAAAGGTTTCCTATTATCCTACCACATCTACTACACCAATCCTTCAGCGGGGCCGTGCCTGTAATTGCAAGCAGATGTCTTTCTCTGCTGACACATTAAATAGAAGCAGAAAGACCCGCTGCTATCTCCCATCAACAATTTGCACTAGAGCAGAGAACAGATTTGCGCAGAGCAGGGCTGCTGGAGGAGAAGGGAGATTAAGTTCCCGCAGCCCAGGCTTCTAAGCATTACAGCAAAACAAGGCAGCTCAGGGAAACAATGAGCCCAAACAGCCCCTAATCCCAAAGTAACCAAAGGCTTTTGTGAAGGAAAATGAATCTGCTGAAACTAATACTGCTGGAGCCCGAGGACAGCTCAGAGACTGAGGTAATGCACCACAAAGTGGGATGATCCAGCAATGAGCCCTCACATCAGCTCTCCGTGGACACTGCATGCACAGCATCGCCTTTAGGATGCTGGCATTAGCATGTGCACTGCAGATGGGATGAGGGATGCACGGCCCCAGTGTGGTCCTTAGTGACCAGCCCCACTCATCCTGGGTGGGTCTGGCTCCTCCAGGCCTTCTCCTTGGGTCTGTTCCAGGGGATGATCCCTCTTTCCCAAAGCTGGGAATGGAGGTGAGGGGCTGTGGTGCAGCAGCCCAGGAATCATCAATAGAAGGGGAAGTGACAGGGTGTTTAGCAAATATTAAGCACAGGAAGCTTAAAAAGGTCTCCCGGGATTATTCAATAAACATTTAGGGCTGAAAGAGGATGAAATGGGAAGAAGCTTTAAACCCTTTGGGGCTCTTTGGGGCTCCACTAATTCAGCTGGGCAGCACGTTTAATACCTAAAGCAGCATCACCCATCATTACGCCTCAGCTTTCCCACAGCAACAATCCAAAGGGAGGGACTCTAGAAACATTTAGCCTGATGCTAATGTCTTATTAAGAGCATTTAACACACAGCTTTAAACCCACCAGCAACAGGATGCTCGGATCCCAGCCTGGTGTCCATGCAAGGACAGCACGGCCACCCAGCCACATGAGGGGGCATATATCCACGTGTGACCACACATTAAATCACCTTGGAGCTTCCACAGACACACTCAGCCTTCTCCAAATCAGTTCTTTTCTCTCGCTGTACAGTAACTAGGGCTGGATGTGAGCCCCCGGCCTTAAGGATGAGTGATTTTGGGGTATCCCATTCACCAAATGGGGCTGTAGCTCATTGTGGGGTCTGCTGTAGTTCTGTGTATCACACGCAAGAGGCTGATGCCTCTGAGCCTGCCAAAGAGAAAGGCCCTGATCCATCATTTCAAGTAACAGCCCCATCTTTCTGGGGCTGTAATTAATTGATCCACATAAATTAATCTCAGCCACATGAATAACTCAAGAGGTTGGGGGAAGTCAGATGGAGGCATTGAACTGAGGCTGCCAACAGCGTAACGCAGCCGAAGGGAAAGCAGAACAGCTTCAGTAAATGCATCAAGGAGCTTTCACATCGAGGGCTCCCTTGTCAGCAACACTGGCTCCAAACCCATCCACAATCACCTCTTGGTTTGTCAGCTCTTTGCCATCACCCATGTGAAACACTCTGCGTTATGGCAAAGGTGCCCTTCCGGTATCTGCATGTGCCACATAGAACCCCATCACTTGGATTTGTCCATCAGAGCCCAAAGCTCAGCTCCACACCAGGGCATCACGCAGGAGGCAGATCACAGCGTGGCCGCTTCACTGCTCACCCACGTTGCAGGGAACGTTATCCTGCTCCCAGGTACAGCTCCTTCCAGACGCATCTTGGCCTCGCTCCTGCTCCTCCTCTGTAGAGCAACGGTTTAGCAAACCCCTCCAAAGGGAACCGTTACCGCCAGCAGTGACTTTGAGGCTGCAGGAAGAGGGACCGCTTGCCCACAGCTCCAGGGATGCTGGCAGGCTGTGAACAGGGCCACATCCATCACCGGAGAGGAGACAGGGCCAGGCCAACCCCAGTGCTGTGGTCTCTGGCACATCCCATGGCAGCAGACCCCGATCCCGCCACGCAGGCAGCATTCTTGTGGCGAGCTGCCGGTCCAGAGGAGATTCCAGCCTCCAATGGGAAGCTCTTGAAATAAAGCCCTCATTTTCCAGAGGCTGGGAAGCTTCCACGGAGCCGCCGGCCACCCTGACAGGTTGCTCCATCACAGCTCTCTGGGATGCAGCATAGGGATGCTACAGAGCCCTTGGATCCCACACATCATCCTTTGCCAGTGGCATGGACCAGAAGCTTCACAAGGGCACAGGAGCCATGCAGCACGTCCCATTGGACATTCAAGCTTGGATACCTATGGACTGTCAGAGGGGAGCAGCGTGCTCAGAAGCTTGGATGGAATCAGCCCAGGAAGAAAGAGAAATAAAGCAATGTTTTCCTTTGTAAAACACAGGCTTTAAAAGCACTTGTAAAGATGCTGGAAGACTTCCCCCCCCAACGTTGATCTGATGGATGCCTTTCTCCACTGTGGCATGTGCAGGGTTTGGCTGGGTCTTGCTTGGCTGGCAAAGGAAAAAAGAGCCTCTGCGTCAGGGAACAAGGGTTTCCAAACAGAGCTCTAGCCTTGGGCTGGAGGTTGGCTTTAATTACGTGCGTGCACGTGTCCTTTCTAAGGGTCACCCAGTGTGAGTCAGTGAGAAAGCAGGAGCGGGCACTGAAACAGGCACTGAAACAGGGGAGCGCTCTCCCTGTGATGCTACTGGTGTTGGGGGGGCTTTGGAGAACATGAGGCCTCCTCTGCTCTGCTCACACAGCAGCCCCTTTAGCCATGGAGCCTGTTGCCCACCCCAGCCCCTCCTGCAGCATCAATGCAGCTCCATTCGCCAACCAAAGGAAGGAGCGTTGATTTCGGGTATTTCCCCTGTTATTATTGCTGCAGGGTTGGGTCACCTGCTTGCAGAAGAGCCAATTAAACAGGGGACTCAGAACGGTGCAGGGCTGGCTGATGAGCCGATGAGAGGCCAGCTCCAGCCCCAGGCTTACCGACAGGACCCCAGGGTGCCCTTGCTCCCAGGTCCTGCTGCTTCCAGCCCCGGTTATGGATGGGGTCTGGGGGGGGCCCTCATCCATGACCTGTCACAAGCAGCGGAGCAGGGGGAGCAGAGAGCAGCTTCCCACATCCCACATCCCGGCCTCACTGAGCCAGAGATGGGACCTTTACCTCCACCTCTTCTTGGTGGATCTCCTCTCCACAAAGGAGTGCTCCCACCTCCTGCTCTGCTCATCACCGCAGGACATTATCCCCTGTTGATGCTCAGTACATCTCTCCCAGCCTGTTTTGTGTGGCCAACAGAGGAGCAGGTAAATGCAGGAGGCATTTACCCTTCCAGACATGCATCACCCCCTTGTCCTGTACAGGATGAATGAAGCTCCACATCAGACACACCAAGCTGGTACCTGCTCTTCCCAAAGAGAAGAAACCCTCCCTAATTGCTCAACTCCCTTCCCAGCAGGGCTCAAAGCAGAGTAATATAGACATTAATTGAGTGATGGGAGATGATTTCTGCATAGCATGAAAGAAAACTACATTTGTTTTTAACTTAAGTACAAGCTAGAGGCCAGGAACCCTATTAACAGGCAGTACTCAACAGCAGGGATGCTGGAGCCAACAAGGTAAACACTATTGGGAGAGTAAATTGAGTCGCAAAAGGATGATGTCTTATTCCATATAATGTTCATGCTTCAGACAAGCCTGGGCTGACAGCAACCTATTGCTCCAGAATAGCTGCTGTACCCTCATAGAGGGGTCCCAGCCTCCGAGCATCCCTAAGCCCCATTCCCAGTATGGGAGCCTGGACCAAAGTGCATTCAGGCTGCAGATGAGCAAAGAGCTGAAGCTCTCCCCTGACTTCCACAGCCACAGTGCCCCTGTGAGCGCCCCACACACAGAGGGGACATAAGGAACACAGGAAGCTCAGCCCCATAGAGCGGACTCTCACAAAGCAGTGGGCACACTCAGCTCTGCTCAATCAGAGCTTCACCTCCCACCGGTGGCACATTCCTGTCCCTTGGAACACCCAATTGGGCCCAGTGAGGCAAGACCGGAGGTTATCTCCCAGCAAGAGCAAAGCTCCTTAGCTTAGACTGAGTGCTTCTCGTCGGAGAGCAGCCCCACAGACACGAGGACACCAAACGCACCCACACGCAGCAGTTAACTGTGAGTCCTGCTTTTACCACGGCCTCAAAACACATCGGGAATTGCCAGTTCCCTGCTCTAGACAGATGCTGCTAAAAGCCAGTGAAGGATCTGAGCTTGGCAGATTTCAGTACATACCCGGAGGAGCATCCTGCACCTCTTCAGCCCTACCGGGTGCTTCAGTTAGTAACTACACAACACCCAGCAGCAAAGCACAACACAAAGAGCCAGCCTGCATCCCAACATCAACCCATCCCAGAGCCCAGCTCTGAGCCAGGAGCCAGCACTGACCTTACCTGCAGTGAGGATGCTGACGCAGCCACAGCTAAGGCCAAAAGCGCTGCCAGAAGAGCTCACTGGTTATCAAACCTCAGCTGGGACCATTCCCACCCCTTGGCCATTCATCCTGATGACTTGGATCAAGATAACCTGGGAGCTGACGCCAGGCCAAAGAGGGCAGTGCTCCAGGAAGCTCCTCTCCTTACATCAGTGTAAAATGAGCTTCAGGTGGTTGGTGCACAATGGGGATATAAAGTGGGGAACAACTATATAGATAAACTGGTGCAATCAAGCGGTAGTCATTTGACAGTAGACCTTTCTATCTCCAACACTGTGGAACTAATACTTAAACCTTTACATCATCCCTCACTAGGCAGCAGGGGCAAGATGCTCACAAGAAGGCAATGCACTGGGGCCCTGGATGTCAGCACCACAATGGGATGAGCAATGCAAGTGATGCAGAAAAGACAACCATAAAAACAACTTTCAAAGAGAAAAAGGCATTTTATTGAGGGGTTTCTTGTTCCAATCACAGGAGAGAGAAAACAGAAGCCATAATGTGTTTATAGCAACCACAAGTTTAAAACAAAGGAGAGCAATCAAGTACAGATTTCTTCATCTAAATACACTGTGAGAAAGGCAAGCAGTGCTCTGCTGCAGCAGGCGTTGTGCTCGTGCAAGAGGTTCCCAAGACACCAAGGTCTTCTTGCTCTGCTCACACGCTTGGGCCTGCGTTGAGGCACTTCATGTCAGCTCCTTTCTACGTGCTCCATCGCAATCCTATTTCGAGTATTTGCCCTTCAAGAGACATCCTGCATGTACCTTGAGCTGTTCTCGCATCTCTGACACAAGTGAGGCAAGCAAAGCCCTTAAACCTGAGCACAGCTCTGCCAAACACATCCAGCCCCTCGCCCCTTTTATTCCCAATGTGCATGCGTAGGGACTGCTGTGTTATGGGAGCAGGGATGCTGCCCATGGCCACACGAGCCTGCTCCCCTGCTGCCTCTGCTGATGTCCCACACATTGGTCCTGCTTGGCAGGGCGAGAGGGAACCTGCCTCCCTACCATGCTATCAGTCCTTCCCCATCACCTCACCCAAGCACCCGCCTCCCTTTTGGATGCAACCAAAGCAAAGCACCCTGCACCACGGCCCCTGCACAGCCACACAGCAGTGGCAGGACACGGTGTGACCCCATGGTAACACAGCTCCGAGCCATGGGGCTCCCCTTGATCCCAGCCCTGCACAAGCTGCCCAAAGGGCTCTTCTTGCACGCCCCAAACATCTTCAGAGGCACGATGCTGCATGGCAAATGTCTCCTGGCCTTGGCTCCCACAGCAAGGATGGATCACAGAGGAGCTGCAGGCTCAGACTACAGAAAGCATCTTCCCTTCCCCATGTCCAGAAGGTCTCAGCTGCATGGACACATCAGTGTACACAGCATGCTGTTCCTGGCTCTGGGGCTTTGGCAGCATCATCCATTGTCTGTGCACCAGGAGGGTACCCACAGCACCGTCCATCACCACGGGGTCTATGGACTCCTGTGAGCTCAATAACCACCGGGCTTTGCCTGCTCATCTGCCACACTTTCCTAAATGAACTATTTAAAGTTGCATCAAAACAGAATGTAAAGGCACCAGAACTGCTTACACCACAGTGGTACATGAAACACCTTCCTTTCAGTGCTGCTATTGATACCAAAAGCCCAGAGGGAAGGGGAGCAATGCCCGGTTGTCCCAATGGAAGCAGTTGCCAAGTTAGGGAGCACTTTGGCAAGAGAATGGTAAAATCACTTTCCAGGTATGCCTGTGTCTGGAATACCACATCCCAACCTGCCCAGTAGCTCCAATTGGTTTCTCAAAGGCAAACACAGAAGGTGAGAGGGGCGTTTGAAGGAACCGATTGTTTCTGAACTGCTTGTGCAGAGAGCACCAGTGGCATTAAGAAACTCACACCCAACCCTTCCACGCTCTGTGCCAGAGGCCACTGCACAATCACTTCCTCCACTGCAGCATCCAAGGCTTGGCAAAGGCTGGAAGGGGCTCCACATGTATGGGAAGTGGTTTGCTCTTTGGTTGGATGCTTTCTGCCAAAGTCTTTTCAATGCAGGAAACCAACAGCAGGTGGCCAGAGGTGGCCAAGAGGACACCCACCAGCAGCCTGGGCGACAGCATAAAGCCCCAGCACTATGGAAGGGTTAAGCATCCCTCATTCACACCCAATTCCTTTTCAGTTGTGGAAGCAAAACCAATGGGGAGGAGGAACCAGGCTCTGTTGCCAAGGATGCTCCAGGATAACCCTCCTTCCAGCTCAGCTCCAGGCCCTGACCCATGGGACAAGGCTGGATCCATCTGCCTGCACCTCATCAGTCTGGGATGTGGAAGCCCATAGTTTGTTCATGTCTTTAATTCACTGCTAAAGCACGTTATCTACAATGATTAATTTGCATCAAACAACACTACTACAAGTGGCGGCCTAAGACAACCGAGTGGGACCTTCTACAGAGCTCACCTCCTAAATCCATCTCTGTTTGCTGTGAAACATGGCTCTGCAGTGCACTTGGCTCCGTCAGGGAATTCTTCTGCCATCAAGTCCACGGCTCTGTTTATTCCCACATGGGGAACAAACAGCGCTCCCGAGCTAAGGAATAATGGATTCACCAGCTTTGGGTTGAAACCTCGACAACGAGGGCTTGTTATTTCACTTAACTGCAGTACAATAGGACTATCTCAGATGGCAAGATATTCATTCCCTTCAAGAGTAATTGTGATTGATGAGAACAGTGAATGGAAGGAGGACAGTAAAATTAATGTGGAGCAAGAGGGGTCTATGGAAAAGAGAACTTGTCCAATTAACAGAATAATGAATTTCAGCTTGTTCGATAAATGCAATCATTTGGATCCAATATTCTTTGTCTTTCATAAACTATTTGACCTCATGCTAACATGACATTTTGATTAGGGGAAAAAAAAAAACCAAACCCCGAAGGATACAAAGCCAACTTGTCACACATCAAACAGAAACCTAGAAACTGAGAGCTTTGCAAAGAGGCAAAGATGGAGATGCTGCGTGTCCCATGGCGCTCCACAGGGACAAGCCCTGGTCCTTCTGCAGGCTGGTGTTGTGCCAGCAGCCTGAAGAAACTAAGAGAGCATCACTGGTGAAGTCAGGGAGTGACACGAGTGCTCCTTGGCCACAGCCCTGGGCTGCAAAGGCCACATGTGCATGGGAACCCCGCCATGGGAGGTGATGTGGGGATGCTGAGCTGAACGTGGCTGCTGCTCCATCACACCGGGCAGGACCAGCATGGTGACGGGCTCGGCTGGGTGCAGAGGCCAGCGCAGGCATCCCGGTGGCACATCGCAAGAGATGCTCATCAGGGGGGGCTCCCCAGTCCAACTCTATTAAGGCATCATAAGGACCCCAGGGTTAAGGCTTAAACTAAGCAGGTTTAGACTACAATGGGGCTTTTTTACAGTGAGGACAATTAGCTATGAGGAGGTTTTATCAGAGGTTGGAAGAGGCTGTCCACTGTTAACTGTGAGGATATGGTTCGAACAGGAGTTACTTTAGGGCGGTCCTGCAGCCACAAAGACAGTCACGAGGGTCCTTTCTGCAAGCATGTCACCTCCTGACATAACCTGGCCCCGCTCTGCTTGCCCTCTTTACCTGGTAGCTGCTGCTTAAATGAACGTACGCATCCGCACAGCAGCAGGATGCAGGATGCTGCAGGCGTCAACCGTGCCTGGTGCATGTCACACTCACGTTGGCAGCGGGGAGGTGGGAGCCTGGGGTCAGCAAGGGAAGCTCCGAGGAGCACGAGGAGGGAGCAGGAGGGCTCGGCCAGGTCCAGGCAGCGGCTCCCCCATCGCCCATCACTTGAAGACAGACGGAAAGGTCGGGCAATCAGGAGACTTCATCTTCTTCATGAACTTCTTGAACTCCTTGTTCTTCTTGTCCCACTTGTAGATAGCCGTCAGCAGGTACTGGGTCTTCACCTGGCGGCCCATGATGAGGAAGGAGTGGCCGAGGTTGTCCAGTTGATGGCAGGGACAGTCAGCCCCATTCTTCAGGTACAGCACCAGCTTCTTCAGGTTCTTTTTCCGGATGGGGCCCAGCTTCAGCGCCTTCCTCTTCCGCGGGACAATCATTTTGTCCCCGTTCTCCTTCTTCACTTCCTTTATGGTCATCTTCAGAGCTGGAAAAGAAGCCAGAGAGAAGGGGTAAACCAATGACTCCTGAGCAGCTCACTGGCACAAAACCTCTGCATCCCCCTGCTCCCCTCTCCCAGCAATGCCTTGACCTGCTGGCCACAAGTGGAGCCATCCCCATGACCAAGTAAAACACTGATGTCCCTTTCCCTTCCCCAAAGCATGCCAAGGGCTTTTTATTTGAGGGGGAGCCTTGCGCAGGCAGGGATACTCTCTTTGCTATCAAAATGTTAGCTGAGCAAACAAGATGATTTCCCTGCTCTATACGCACGGAGGCTCTTGAAAGGACCATTTAGAAGGTCAACCTGGCCTCTCAAGCATCTGTTTGCAGTCATTCCTGGCCCTTGGGTGGCTGGGAAACAGGTTTCCAAGCAGTGAGCATCTCCACATTGAAGCAGTGAAGCCCCAGCAAAGAGCTGTGTCTATGGGAGCAGTGCAGAGGCAGCCACGTGCCTGCACCTCCCACCTACATCCTCCATGGAAAATACTTTCCTCTTTGGGTTTCGGCATTTTCCCCCAGTTAATTCCACTCAAATCCCACTGTTCCTTCAGCCATGACCATGAAGAGGAATTCAGTGTACATGGGAAAAATGAGGGAAATGTGTTGTACATTAAAGCATCACTTCTGTGCCATTTGGCTCTGCCTCGGGTATGGGAAAAGCGCATGTGGCCAAAAATTACTAACATATTTCCATCATTTGGGAGTTCACTTCGGAGCTGCAGATGAACAGTGCTCAGAGAGGTGATGAATTGTCTGCTGTCCCCTCTCATTTGCCTCTCAGAGCCTGTGCAGCAGACAATGTGCAGCATCCCGTGGCTCTGGCAGGGAGATTGGTCCCTGCAGCATCGTTCCTTGAAGCCTTGTTCTGCTGGAACCTGGAGCAATGAGCACACTGCTCTCTGGGCAGCAGCTCTGCTCCCCATTCCAAACAGGAATGTGACAACACTAAGGCAGCAGGATCACCCTCCTGCCCTCAGCCATGCAGCACTGGGATCTATCTGTCCGTGTGCCAAAAGCACCTGCTTGTGTTTGCCAAGAGCCCTCTTGCGTTGCGCTGCTCCTGCACCAGAAAGCAATCCAGGACTGGAAACCTGAGCGAAGCTTTCACTCCGTCTGCTTCCCAAATTGAGGATGCTAAAGGAGAGGAAAGGACTCCGGCTTTCAGGAGCTAAAGACACTGAACCAGATCAGTTTGCAACAGATCTGGAAAAGGAAGCAAGTCATTTTCAGGCAGCTCTAAGCTCCGTGACATTCATTGGGCAACAGCAGCAGCAACCTGCAATGTGAACCTCCGTTTCTTTATCCTTCCTGACTCCAAGCACAGCGGTTGCCAGAGCAGGAGGAATGGTTTAATACCCATCATGAGAGCCCTTTCCAAAACGGCTTGTTCGCAAATTGCTCTGCTCTGATCACTGCAAGATCCTTGGTACCAGAGGAAGAAAACAAGCTGGCAGAGGAGAAACTCTTCAGCTCCAAGTACAGCCTATGGGAGACAGAGGGTCTGGTGATGTGATGTCTGGTGATCAGTGATGCCCACGAGGTCCTCTCCAACCCAAACCACTCGATGATTCTATGATAACAGAGGGGGGTTGCACAACACCCAGGTAAAACTCAGCCTGGCTCAAGGAATACCAAGTTTTGCTGTGGACTAAGCAGTAATTTAGCCCAGGCCAAGGGCGTTATAACCACTGCTCAGTTTTCACCCATTGCCAGTGACCCGGCTCCCGGCCCCGCTGTGCTCCCCTATTCCGGCCACGTTCCCCAAGCTCAAACCTGCTCTATGGCCACAACGGTCACTGCAGCAGGGCTGGACCCGCAGCTCCTGCACGTCAGCCTGAGGGCACATTCATTCCCTGCACACCCAGCTCAGGAGCTCACCCATCACCGCAGCGGGAGGCAGCCCCTTGGCTCCCTAAGACATAAAGGGTTTGGCATGGGGAGCATCACGCGCCTCGCCTGGCATCCCCCTGGCCCTGGGAACACCAGCAGTGGGAAAGGCTCAGGCGGGATGGATGCAGACTTGGCTCCGGATGCGAGGGAGCTGCCAAAGCAAACAGCTTCCTCCTGGGGAGCCACAGCCTCTCCGCTCGCCCTGCTCCACACCAGGTCTGAGCAGTGCTGAGCAGAAGAGCAGTGATGCGCTTGCTTGCACAGGTTCAATCCTCAGCCATGGGTACCAGGAGGGAGCTGAGAGACACTGAGGTCCTGGAGCAGGGCCGGAGAAGGGCAATGGAGCACAGTGTGATGGGGACCGGCGGAGGGACCGGGGGGGTTCAGATGGAGAAGAGAAGGTGATGATCTTAAAGGTCTCTTTCAATCTGGTTGATTCAATGCTCCCAGTGGCGGCTGCCCCATCATCAGCCACAGCTCCCACTGACAGTGATGCACCCCCTTAGACCAAGCCAGGAATGGGGCCCCAGTGACAAACAGCTCCGATGAGACAGTACCAGAGCTCTGCTATCCCTAATGCAGAGAGAACAGGAAGCGCTGGAGATACCAAAGTGTCCCTTTTTATTCCCACTAATACAAGTCTGGGTGCATGAAAGCGTTTGCTCACTCAGACTCTACTCCTGGCAGCAGCAGCACCAAAGGCCCCGCAGAGCTTTGGTTGGGGTCCAGTCTGACAAAGCACAACTCACGTTTCATCACTTGGACCAATTCCTATCAACCTCCCGCCGGCTCCCGCATCCCAGCGGGAATCCCAGGCAAACCAGGACCACTGTGTTAGTGCAGCACCAGCGCTCAGGTGTCCTCCCCACAGCCCCAAGGGATGCACCCCACTCATTGTCCCCAGCACAGGCATCTCCAGCCCCTCTTCATCATCACGCTGCAGCCTGGGATCATTCCTGTTGCTCCCCAGCCTGCATAGGCAGGGGCCCCATTCCAGCACCTCAGGGGCAGGGGAGGGAACATGAGAGAAGGGAAAGCTCTGCTGTTCCTTCAGCCTCGCTGCTCCTTCCTTTAGAAATCACTCAAAGGAGGAAACCTGCCAGAAGACACATTAGGGCTGTAATGGGAGAAGGCTGCAGGCAAGGAGCTGTCAGTCAGGGGGGGAAAATAAACAGCATGTATTGATTGCACTGCAGTCCCCAGTGCAGCGAGAGCCCTGGAGCAGGATCCCCTCGGACCCCAGAGAAAGGGCAGGAACAATAAATAAAATCACTAAGAGAAACAGAGAGCGGAATGAAGCCAGGGCCAGCCCAGCACGAGGAGGGAGGAGCGAGCCCTGGCTGCAGCACAGGGAGGCTGTGGGATACAGGGCATGGGAGAGCGATCGCATCTTCATCCCGCATCCCCCAGAGCTGCACCAAGAGCTCAGCTTCAGTTAGCACAGTGGTCCCAAATTGGTCCTTCCAGGATGTGAAGGGGGATGCAAGGATGCTGGAGAGGGACTCTCCATCAGGGGCTGCAGCGATAGCACAAGGGGTACGGGTTTAAACTGAAACAGGGCAAGTTCAGGCTGGAGACAAGGAGGAAGTTCTTTACAGCGAGGGTGCTGCCCCAGCAGCTCATCCAAGGCCCTCTCCTGTTCCCTTTTCCTCCCCGTCTCCCCATGCTCACAGCTGGATGCTCTCTTCCTTCACTGCCCTCCAGAGCAGCATCCTCCCAGGGCTGTTACGCAGCCGCCTCTCACCCCGGTACATCCATGGTGGACAAAGCACTCCTCCTGTCCCATCTGTAACTGGGATAGAAGTGAAACCCCTCAACAACACTGCTGCAGGGACCAGTTCAAACGTTCATTGTACACGTCTGGCTCTGATGGGGATCTGTAACCCGTCAACTGCCAGTGTTTGCCTTGGTGGATGTGCAGGAGACTCAGTCTCAAGGGCTGGGAGTTTATTCCAGTGCCACATAAAGAGCTCTCAATGAGAAATCGCCCCACGACAGTAATTAAACAAAGATCCAAGGGCCATGCACTGCGCTTTGTGCCCTGAAGCCAACGCCGGGCCATCCCCAGGAGCATCCTGCACCGCCTTCCCTCATACGGAAGCCCTGCATCGCATCTCTTTGCATGGGCACCTCTGCAGGCAGCTCTACCCACACCCAGGGCGCTCCTGCATGGGGGGAAAAGCACAGTGGCAGATGGAGGAACACAATGGAACCTCCTCCGGTGAGAACCCATGCGAGCAGTCTGGTGGCAGGGAGCAGCCGGGTGACAACACATATCCAACCACAACCGGTTTGCCACTGTGAAGGCAGGGTGACAGCACTCCCCTCTTTGCTGCTCCTGGTGCACGGTAACCCTATATCTGCCCACTGCTTGCCAAGAAACATTTCCATCCTCTGGATGCTGCCACCACAGAATTCCCCCATAACCAACATGCTCTGTGGGCAATTCAGCATCTCCGAGGCCACGAATTCCTCTGGTTTGGCCTCTGCTCCCTGTTGTGTAACTGTCCCGGAGCTCGAGGAGGGTATTTAACAGCAGAGCTTGATGACAAGCATGTGGTTGAACTCATACTGCACTTGCCCATCAGTGGGGCACCACCTCAGCGTGTGGGGAGGCAGCAGGTACCACAGTGACCCACCAGCAGTGGAGGTCCCCAGGTCCTCTGGAGACCCCATCCAAGAGCACGGAGCTGCCTCCAGTCTCTCCTTGGATGCAATGGGGCAGCTCCTGTTCACCCCCATGGTGGGGTGAAGAGCAAACCCCATTCCCAGCCGCCGAGCTCTCGCATCCATCACCCAGCGAGGAGGACCACACTCCTGGGAACCCTTACGTGGGTGTTCCCATTGATGCTTTCCCTGTCAGGAAAAGCCCGGCCTGAACTCAGCACTCAGCATGCCAGACCCACAGAAGAGCAGAGCCTTCCTTCCCAACAGAACGGGACCCCGCCAGCACGCAGAGCATGCTCTGGCGCAGGGCATATCCAAGTGCTAATCCCCAAGGAATGCACACCTTGTTCAATACGCCTTTAATAACCTTCCGGGAGAGTTACACACACCAGAAAGGATGTCAAACCCAGTTCATTCTGGGTTTCATCTCAGAAAGCCAATCCTCTTCCCTGCGCTGCTTTTGCTTTTACATGAAGTTCTGTTTGCCTACAGTTGTCTGACTCACCCTCATTACACATTTAAGACGCAGCTTTTGAGTAGCTCTGCGTTCTTTAAGCTCGCTGCTTGGCTTTGGGACTGGCTTTAGGGTGTTTGACACCAGCGCTCGGATAGAGAAACCCAGCAGTTAACAGCAGTCAAGCAAGCAGAATGAGAGCCCGTGCCACCCGTCAGTCCTGCAAGCACACAGCAGCAGGGTTAAGTTACAAACCCCACTGAGCCCACCAAGGAACAGGCACTGCCGCTTCTGCCCCATCCCCAGACCCACACCACCCAGTTCCCTGCTTGCAGCAGGGGCCCCACAGCATCCCTGCATCACTGCCTGATCCCACAGTGGGGCAGGCTGCGATGCTCAGCACCGCAGGTGGGTGATGGAGGAGCACAAGCACTGGGACCCACTGTCCCCATCCCTACGTGCACCGGGCTGCAGGAGCCGGACACATCCTGGACGTGTCCTGCCCTGTCCCATCTGCCACTGATGTGCGGCGACACTGACATCTAGAGGCACGCTGGCCTCGGGGAAGGACGGTGCTGCCTGCAGGCATGGCCACATGGCTGGTCACGACAGGCAGGGACACAGTGGTCCAGCATCCAGCCACAGTGGTCCAGCATCCAACCACAGTGGTCCAGCATCCAGCCACAGCGGTCCAGCATCCAGCCACAGCGGTCCAGCATCCAACCACAGTGGTCCAGCATCCAACCACAGTGGTCCAGCATCCAGCCACAGCAGTCCAGCATCCAACCACAGTGGTCCAGCATCCAGCCACAGCGGTCCAGCATCCAGCCACAGCACCCCTCCTGTGCCCCCAGCATCCCTCCTTACCGAACTCGCTGGCACACAGATGCTCCACGATGGCCTCCGACTTCATCTCGTTGTCACAAGGGGGACACACGGTTGTTCCTGGCAAGAGGAGAGGAGAGGTGGTGAGGAGCTGGCTCAAGGGACAGGCTGCCTGTGCTGCCATTCACTGCCTTCCCGCTTGCCATGGGGTCCAGCCCCACAGAGCAGCACCCTGCTGTGGGTCAGGAGAGCCTCCTGCCAGCCCCTTTCAGCATCGCCAGCAGCCCCATGGGCAGGCGCAGGCAGTGCCAAGAGCGAGGGCAGAGCTGGCAAGGAGAGGGGTGTTGAGGGCCAGGCACTCGGCTGAGGGCAGCCGCTCGCCATGGGGCATGGCCCACAGCCCATTCACGCTCCCTCCTCACACCGTGCCAAAGCAGGCACACGGTGCCCAAGCCCTGCCTGGTGGGAGGATGCTGCCCTCATGCTGAGGGGCTGCCCCAGAGCCAGGCAGGGAGGTCAGGATTGGCTCCCCCTCGGTGCTGGGGATTGCCACATGGCAAGCCCATAGAGCAGCACTGGTTGGTGATGGACCCACAGCTCCCACAGCCTGCTTTTGAAGCTCCTCCAGAACAGCCCTACGAGCAGACATCTTCCTGTTTGCGTTCAGGGCCTGGCTACATCCCACATCCTGTGGGGCAGCCCCACGGCTCCAGCAAAGCAGAGCCTCCACATCGTCCCCTTGGGATGATGGCTTCCAGCCCAGGAGGCTTCCTTGGGATGAGCCCAGGAGCAAAGCTCCCGTCACCCACACACTGAGGTCTCCTTCCAGGCTCCCATCTCCACGTGGAGCAGAGACCACCCCAGAGGCACAGAGCAGTGAGGATGTTTATGGAGCCAGGAGACGCTGCCCTCGCTCCCGCAGGACGAGGGCTCATCCCCACACAAGGGAGTTATTTTGGGGGCTGAGGCATCTGCAGGTCCCTGCGTGCAGACGCAGCGCTATCCCCATCCAGCAGAACCCACAGCGCTGCTGGACCAGACACCAGAGAGCCCTCCCAGAGGGATGGTGCAGAGCCACGGCCCATGCCACCTACAGAGCAGAGCCTCCCCAGCCACAGATGCCCCATGGGGCTTCAGGCGAGACATTTGTTCTCTGTGGCTTGTTCTTCCCCTCTTGTCTCCCTCCCAACGTGTCCTGTGCCAAACGCTGATTGCTGGGGTCATGCACCACGTCTTTATTAATGACACATGCAGAGTAACTGCCCCTCCAATAGCCCCAATGCGTGCCGGCCCCCAAACTGATGCCTCCATCCCTATGAGCCGTCTGGCTCCTGGGGAGATGCCTTTTCCACGAGCCTAATGTCACGTTCACCTGTCTCGACCCAGAGAGACGGAGGCAGGAGCCAAACTTTGGGATGCGATGACGACCCCAAGGCTTTATTTTTAACATCAGCATCGGGATGCTTCCCCCCAGGCTGTACATTGGATGAGAGGGAGAGGGGATGTGACAGCCTCAGCAGTGCCAGGGATAGCGACCATGCTGGGGATCACCCTTGGGAACAGACTGGTACCTGCCAGCATCAGTTCATCTCCACACATCCCATTGCCTCAGCAGCCAAAGCTCGCACTAGGACAGTGGCTGAGCCTACCCGGGCCAGACAGTGCGCCCGCCCTCGGAGCTTTCCAGGCAACCAAAGGAATGAAATAAGAATGGGAAAAATCAGAGTCATTGTTCCCGGATGGAACACAGGCTCTGCTCCAGCAGCCCCACGAAGGCTCTGGCACCAAAGGATCCCACCGTGCTGCAGCAGGGCCAGCAGCCATCCATAGGGCAGCACATCCATCCCCTTCCCACAGACACAGCCGCCAGGCTCATCCTGGCAAACTCTGCTCCCCATGGACAAAACTCTTCCCTGGGGCTCTGTGGATGCCCCAGCAGCAGCCTTCGCCATCCCACTGCTGCATCCCACTGCTGCATCCCACCGCTGCATCCCACCGCTGCATCCCACCGCTGCATCCCACCGCTGCATCCCACCGCTGCATCCCACCGCTGCATCCCAC